>SRLM01001927.1:0-12813 GCA_015708895.1 Populus ilicifolia | reverse complement strand
TTCAGCTCATTTCGACTTCTAGAACTCCAGATATGGCCAAAATACTGAACAGTGCTCGGGCTGGAGGACAGATTCGGGCTTCTTTATTGTTGCAATAATGTGGACTTGAAAATGGCCTTTTTAGATCTTGGGCTCCATATGAAAGTTGTAGGCCTATGTCTTACCTTTCCATCCATATAAAGTAGGCCTAAATCTGGGATCTATAGCTCCAGATATGACCCAATTACCGAACAGTGTTCCGGTTTGGATTGCACCGACATCTCTTTTCTAAGTTTGATCATCTCTTTGCCTTTGCAATTGAAATTCTTAAAGTCATCAATCAATACTTTTATTTATGTGATAGGCCTGCATTTAAAATGGACATTTACCACAAATTAAAGGTATCTTATATTATTAGATAAATTATTACAAAACGTACTTTAGTTAAGGAGTTATTGATACTTTAAGTGCAAAATGATGATATAAAACCATGATAAAAATGCACTTTTGAGTACTAATCACTAGTTGATTGAAGCAAGGGTTCGATTATCAGGTGAGTCCTCTAACTCCATTTCACACATGTTTGGAACAAGTAAAAACACTTTCGTAAAAAAACATTGTGCAAAACGACTGAAAGTCTATCATCAATGTGCTAGATGGACTTGTAAAGCACAATGTCATTCTTTAGGAATGATATCTATAAACCGTGAAGGTAAAATACAATTCATTAAGGATGGCCTGACTAAGGAGTCTCAAGATAATATTCTATTGACTCTTGAGACGCATCCTAGTAGAGATGTGTATTGTGTAATTCATGATTTATGACCACTATTTCATAAAGAACATGATCGACTTAGTTTTGGGAATCTGACTAAAAAAGACCCTGTCTGCTAGTTTTTAAGAAAACTGGATGAGAAGCCTATCCCCGACCCATAGGGACATCATTAGAAAAACAATTGGAGAGGAACTATAGGTCTCCACAATGTCTGCTCGAATGAATGCAATGTTTAACCATGCTGATGCCTTCATTGCTTTACTAGGTGGTCTAGGCACATTGGAAGAGATCTTTCATATTTCTTCTTGGGCCTAACTGCACATTCACCATAAACCCATAGGTTTGTTAAATGTTAATAGTTATTATGATAAGTTGTTGTCTTTTCTTGATCATGTTGTGGAACATGAATTTCTAACATCTTCTGTATGATAAATCATAATCTTTGCTACCACTGCTGAACAATTGATTGACCAACTATAATTTTTCATTCCAGTAATTAATCCTTCCATGAGTCGCATAAATTGGTCAACTAAGAAAAGCCGTAAAAAGCTTAGATTGGATTTGAGCCTTCATTTGTGAATCTTTATGTCTTTTGGTTTTATTATTGTATTTTGTTGTTTCTTATATTTGTTTTAGTATGCTTCAAGTTTGTCAGTATTCGTTATTTGAAGTGATATCTTCTATACTCTATCTTTCTACCTTTCAACATTGAGGACAATGTCTCGTTTTAGTTGGGGGGAGAGGGTAGTAGCTTAAACAAAAAACTAACTGTGTTTTCTATTTCATAAAGCATGTGCAAAATTATTGTTACTATAATGGCAGAGTAAGGAGAACTTTTTATGACTTTTGAGATGCATCTTAGTAACCATTCGTAACAAGGTCTATTATAATACTTCTTGAAATATTCAGGTTTACAAACTTTCACATTGTTATCACTTAATTCTATTCATATACTCATTTAACATGTATTCTTAAACCTTAATTTACACACACACACACTTTAACATATGATTATGGGTTACGTATTGAATTATTATATTATTTATGTTTATTTGTTAAAGGTAACAACTAAGGGAAAGAGATAGTATATAATTAAAAAAAGAAAAAGAAAAAGAAAAAGAAAAAATGATAATAATAAAAATATAGATAAATTTGGTTTCGTAGCCTCCCTAACCTAAGCAATTAAGCTCAAAGGGGTGTTTTAACACCTAATACCTAAAGTCAATTGATTTGGAAGCTATTGGCCCAACGCTTATTATATGGGTTGAGAAGAAAAGCTTAAAGGAATCAAACTTTGCACTATCTACATATCAGTATCTGCGACCCGAGTTACTAAGCTTGTAGGGGTGTCTTAATACCTAATGCCCTAAGACTAACTGGTTTGGGAGTCATTAGTTGAAAGCTCGTTACATGGGTTAAAGATGCATGGTGTTTTAAATTATATGTGTATATATATTAAAAAAACAAAGACAAAAATAATAATCCCAACCCAAGGAAGTTAACCTTAAACATTAGAACAAAAATTTTGTTTTCTTCAAAGAAAAGCGTCATAATTATATGTTGATACATTGAGCACAAAAGAAAGGTTTATAAATATCTTATTAAGAGGTATTGAGCAGGTATATAAATTTAATGAGAGTTTGTTTATCTAGATATATTAATGGAAGTTAAATGATGACTACCTTACTTTGTAGAATTTGCAAAGTATTTTTCTATTTTAACGTTTTGATTATTAGGGACTAGTATTTTTATCAAGGTTTTATATCATCATTTTGCACTTGAAGTATTAATAACTCCTTAACTAAAATATTTTTTATAATAATATATCTAATAATATAATATACCTTTAATTTATAGTAAATGTTCATTTTAAAAGCAGGCCTATCACATAAATAAAAGGATTGATTGATGAATTTAAGAATTGAAATTAAAAGGACAAAGAGGTTGCCAAACTTAGAAAAGAGATATTGGTGTATTCCAAACCAGAACACTATTCAGTAATTAGATCATATCTAGAGTTGTAGATCTCAGATTTAGGTCTACTTTATATGGATGAAAAGGTAAGAAATAGACTTATAAATTTTATATGGAGCCCAAGATCTAAAAAGATCATTTTCAAGTTCAAATTGGAGCAACAACAAAGAATTCTGAATCTGTCCTCTAGCCCAAACATTGTTCAGTATTTTACCCATATCTGGAGTTTTAGATGTCAAAATGATCTACATTTTTTATACAAGAAAGTTGAGATAATTTTCTATGACTTTCATGTTTTTAAATGGTTCCAATTGTGACGTTATCATGATGTTTTGAGCAAACAAAAGAAGATAAGGATTATCACCAAGTCAAGAATTGGCCACCTACTCATCAATTAGTCATCAAATCAATAGTTTCCAATTGTGGCCTATAAAAGGAGGCATTTGTCATTTATTTAAGTATCTTGGTTTCCAGATCAAGATCATGCTCTTGCTTTCTCTCTTTATATTTTTTGTAATGTTTATGCTTTACTTTCATTAATATCAAGTTTATGTTTTTCATTTCCTTTCATTTACTTAGTTAACTTTTATGTTATTTATGTTCTTATTTTATTAATTTATTTTTCTTTCTTTTATTATATTTAGTTAAGTTCATTACGTTAAGGTAAAAAGGTTATACATATAGTGTAAGAATAAGTATATAGTAAACTTAACATGGACTTTAATGTTTGATACTAACATGTTTTGTATTTGTTATCTTGTTCACTCTTTAATACTTGGCTTGTTAAATAACTAATCTTGATTTATGTTGTATAACACTTGGTATAACAAATGTTTGACAGTTTCATAACCTATATTGTATGGTATAACTAACACTTGAGCTATGAGAGGAACTTGATTTATTGTTAACATAAGTTATAATCATGAATGCTTGACAACATTTACAAGTATTAGCATTAATCGAATGAGATGACTAATGTAATCATCTTAACAATGTATAACTTGATTAGAACCTCCTTTGTGTGTGGTTTTTAATTGAATAATAAGAGTTTATATTATACTTGTTTGACATACCATTAGTGGAACCTCTGACCTTGACATTTATTATTATCATTGTTTAATCCTTACATTAATATTTCATCTCAAAGTTCTCATCATCTTCTTCTCCTTCTCCTTCTTTTTTCTTTATTATTATTATTAGTAGTAGTAGTAGTACTATTATTATTATTATTATTATTACTACTACTAGTACTACTACTACTACTACTATTGTTATTGTTGTTGTTGTTGTTATTGTCATCTATAATTTATACAATTAACCTCCCTATGGTTCGTCCCTAGTCTTGTCGAGTTATTTATTACTTTGACACTTCTAGACTTGGAAGAAGACATCAATCTTTTAGTCGTGTCAATAAGCTGTATTTGAATAATAAATTTATAAGAATGAAAATCATATACACTCCATAATTAAAAATAACTTTCAAAATAAATAAAATAAACATATAAAAGGAAAAGGACAACCATAACTAAATATTTGTATACATATTTATCTTTTGTTTTGTATAAAAAAAAATCAACTTCCATTTCTAATCTATATTTTGTGTACATATCTCTTTTCAATTCATTTTACAGAGTGCATACATCATATTTTTACTTATGAATTAAAAAAAACTTATGATATCAAAATATACATCCATCACATTTCACAACACTATGAAGTCATTGTTAACAATGATTTTTTAATTCTCATCCCCTCACAAGCTTTTAACAAAATGTTAATTATAACCCTCATACTTTTTAGATTCTAAAATTTTAAAACAAAGATAATTTAGTCCAAAACTTTATTTATCTTATTTTAAGTTCTTGGTTTGAGAGGAGAGAGAAGGAGGCTTATCAAATCCTAGTGTTAAAACTAATTCATCCACCAAAATAGTCAATCCTAGTTTCAATAGGTTTTATTTGGTGAAAGGCTTTCTAGTTTGGTGTTTCTTCACCTCTAGATTTTCTAAGAAATAGATTTAAGATCTAGAAGAATTTTAGTTTCAGATTGATTTTAGATTTTTATGTGATTTTTTTAGATTTTTCAAGTTCACCGATAAGTTTATCAAGATTTCTAAAGTATTTTTACATGTTTTGTGTCAAAAAACCATTAGCCCTGACTTTTCAGTTATCATAATGACTAAAATCTAGAGAAAAATAGACAACTTGTTTTTTAACTTTATTTTTTTAAAAAAAATTGATTGATAAAATACCATCCATCCTATTTTCAATTAAGAAAAACAAGGGCAAACATGCACATGCCTATTTCAAAGCTGCCAGACATGTTGGTATTTTTATTTTTTATTTTTTTTTAATTTTAATTTTTTAATTGATAATATTTTACTATAATTTTTTAAATAATTTTCTAAATTTATATTTAAATTATTACCCCTTCATAATTATTTTTTATTTTATTTATGTAGCATTTTTTAAATAGAAGTTATTTTTTCTAATTGTTTTATTTGTATTAAAGTTTTTAAATAATGATTATTCATAATTTTTTATAAGTTTTCTATAAATGAAATTTATTTTTAAAAATAAAAAATATTTTTGGATAATATTTATAATATTCATAACCTTACATAATTTTTTTTTTCATTTTATTTTGTTCTATCAATTTCAAGTTTGTGTCTATTTTTATTATTATTTAATTAAATAAAAAAATTAATTTTGATAAACAAAGTTATTAAAAACCATGTTGTGAGATCAAATATTTTTATTTATATTTGTCTCTTGATTTTTTTCAATTTCATCTTTATTTATTGTTAATGTTTTTTTATTTATTAAAACATATAATTTCTGATTATTTAATTAGATAAATACATAAACTTTTCTTTTTACACTTTGGATTACTTGATATAAGAAATCAAGTTAGAAAAGCATGTACATTAAAATTTGTTCTGTCGGAAAAAATTGACCCGATATGGAATGTATGTTAAAGAGCTAATTATAATTATATAAAAAAGTACATGGTGTAGAGAATTTACCATATAAAATACATCAGTTCCCCTCACAAAATCATGTACTCGTGACTCAGAGTGTTTTTCTCTTTTGTCCACACCGCTCCTCCTTGATTTTATAAGATCAAATTGTAGGTTAGAATAATTTGTCAGGGGAAGGTGAGATTGAAAGACATGAGATTAAAGTAAAAAAAGAAAAAGAAAAAAAAACTTATTTTAAATTTTGGGGTGAGGCACTGATTTTTCCTTTAAAAAAGACAAAACCAAAATACATGTTATTAGGGGTAATTCAATAAATTTTTTTGTTATTGTCAAATTTAAAGGGGGAAATTATATGTTTTTCTTTTTATAATGCATAATGAAATAACTATTATATCTTTACATTATTTTTTTAAAAAAAAGATTATGTTCAGGGGCTTTTTCATCTTTTTTATTTTTTAAAAATAATAAAATGACTTATATACTCTTAAGAATATGTTTTCTATAGCTTATGTTTAGGGTTATTTTTGTATTTGCACTTGGGTTTTTTGTTGTTATTATTAATAGATTATTTTAAGGGCAATGATGTAATATAATATATAAAAATATTATTAAAAAAGTTATTGATGTATGTGCCTAGTATTTGTTGAGTAGTACATGTGAGGTTGAGGTTGTTCGATAGTTAAAGAACACATTCCATAGATAGTTTTGAATCATCTCAATATAGCTGTTGTAATGAGAAGATATATGTGGCTAATAATTTTCTAGATCAGCGTCAATGTTATTTTTTTGTTCCTTTTGTTTTTCATGCTGGTCATTTTAAAATTTTAAAGTAGTCCTTCAATTTTTAATTTATTTGGATCTAGTTCCTGTTTCTTTTGATTATTTTTTTTATTTGAAATAATTTATGAAATTAGAATTATTTTTCAATTTCACCCCCTTTAATTTTTACATATTTCAAATTTGATATATATTATTTTGATTGCTATTTGTTTTATTTGAGATAATTTTTAAAATTTATTTTGTAAAATTTCATCATCCTTAGGTTTCTTTCTCTATTTGATTCTTATTTTTATAATTGTTATTTTTTTATTTTGAAATTTTTTTAATTTTTTTTAGTTTCATCTTTTAACATTAAATTTGTATAAAATTGAGTTTTTTGATAGAATTCAAGTTTAAGATTTCATGAGTTGTGAATTTTGAAGATTAACCTATCGTTAGAAGGTGCGTTCAAATTGTCTTGGTTGTTTTTTCCTTTTTTAAGTTCATTGTTTTCCTGTTTTAGGCTTGAGCATTTATTTAATTGAAAATTAGACTTTATTATTTTTATTTATTTGCTTTTTATAGAAATTTTTACTAATTTTAAAAATAACTTGAGTTGTTTTTATTTATCATTCTTTGTTGAATTTACTTTGAAAAAGATTTTAAATTGATTTTTTATTTTATCATTCAATATTAGATTTATTTTTTTAGTTTTATCATTGAACATTGTGTTGTTTTATAGTGTTATTCAATTTATTTTTGTTTTATAGTCGAGCTTTATATTATGTTGTTTTATAGTTGAGTTTTATAATTTTATTTAATTTATTTTTGTTGATGATTTTTTTCAGCTTTTATTGACACAAGTAATCATGTGATTAAATAAAATAATTATTTTAAGAAAAGAGCTACTAAATAATACCAAATACATTATCAGTATTATGAAATCAAATATTTTAATTTTAATGATTTCTTGATCAAATATAAATTTAATTTGTTAAATGCAAAAACTAAGTAATTTGATTTATGATAAATAATTTTTTTTATATCTAAAATCATGTTGAAAAAACATGTATATTTATTTATTTTTAATTAAAAAAGTTATACAATCCACACGAATTGATAGTCTTATAGCTAGTAGTATTCTAAAATAGGATAACATATACTCGAAAGAAAATCTGAAAAGGTAATTTAGGGTGTTAAAGCAACAATTATTGGAACATGTGAGTGTGTGAGAACCGCGAGAGGCTCAAATCTCATGAAAGACTGCACCGCAAAATGATGATGATTTTGTTTTTGTTTTTTAAAAAAGATGGTACTCTTAGAGACAGCGTGGGAGGAGAGGAGGAATTGGAAATCCATGATCTCCAATTCCATTATTGAATAATGACAATAACGTAATGGGAGAAGATAATGAGTGGATGATGGGCCCCTCCACCAAATGATTTGCTAGATCCTTTCTTGCCTTGGCGTGTAAACTAAATCTATTTTTCTTTTATTTTCTGGCCACGAAACGACGTCTAATTTCCCACTTCAAACTGGGAGTGCGTGACATGTGTCGGCTTCCCAACTCACCATACGACAACCAAAGACATCACACACACAAACCAATTCTTAGGTGATCATGACAAAGATGTGCTCCAATGCTAGGCTCGAGTGCGATTACAAACCATGGAGTAAAATCATCAATCATACTAATTCGGGTTCTTTACTTTTGATTCTTTGGAGGAGGTATCATTGAAACGAATATATCCCGCGAGGCGAAAGAACGAACATTGATGTAATAGTGTTAACATTAATAATAGTAGCATTAGGGTTATCACAATAATTGTTGTAGTAAAATATCTATACTGGTTAAAACTAATACGTATATTTTATTTGTACCAGTACTCATAGATAATAATATGTAATATCATGCTAGGATGAATGTCACATCCTACAAACTCAACTTTATTGCCTAGCATTAGTATTTATTTTATTATAAAAGTCCGAATTCTAGATTTGTTCAGACAAAGCAACACTGATGATACCATTTTAGCTGAGTAGTCTCTACCATCGAGGACCCATGATAATGTATTAGTAAGCTGTCCAAAACACGTACCTCATTTCTTGTAAGCTCGCAAGCATGTTGCTGCTTCCCCAATCCATTCCTCGACTATTTGCTTCATGCAGCTACATCAGCTCGCTGCCTAAACCAAGGCGGCAAAACATTAATTGATATGCTCCTTGGTCATTCTTATAACTACATTTAAAATATCCAATACACACACGTAATGGAACGGAATTAGATTACTTATTATGTGAATTTAGTTAAATTACAATTTTCTAAAAGAGATAGCTAAGGAAACTGGTAATGGCAAAACCTGGGTGCCGGCAAGGGATCGAGACGTGTTTTCCTTGAATTAACATATCCTAGTCGCCCACGTGACCTCGCAAGAGAATGAACGCCCGAAAAATCATAGTTCAGTGTCATGCTCAAGGTTGATTCATGGGGAAAATGAAATATGAGAATAAAATCATATAAAAAATTGAATTAATTGAGCACACACACATGAAAAGTTTATATTTGAAATTAATCACCACCAGAATATCAGCAAAAACTAACGAAATTACTGACAAAAAATTTTGTTGGTAATTTTTATCAATAGACATAATTTTCTCTCTAATTTTGTTAGTATATATAGAGAGACCTTTTCTATTGGCAATAATTACTAACGATGTAGAATCTATTGGCAATATGATTGGTATAGATTGACTGTATTGTCAATGAAATATATAGATTTTTGAAAAGTTGTAATAGTGTGATGAAGTAGATTTTTTTCAGATGATTTTAAAGATGGAATGACTAAAGGATTTAAACTAAAATCTCCATACAATGACGTGGCACATTCATCGATGGACTTCTAATGGGTATACCGACAGGACGTGTCCGCCAGTAATTCCATTGGTAAAAGCCAATAAATACCAACTCTACTACCTCTCTCTTTTTCTATTTCTCCTTCTTTTTCCTCGTCCAGTTGGTGATTTCATATGTAAAAGCCAATATATACCCACTATGTCAACTCTCTCTTCGTCTATTTATTCTTTATCTTTCCCATCCCAATGTCCCTTCTCAAACCTACAGCAAACCACCCATCCCAACTCTCCCACTCTTCCTAACACAAGCACTCAAGTTTCTTATACTTTTGTACGTGGTCACAATATCTGTTCTTCGAGTAATTTATTGTGGATTTTATCATTTTTTATAAGTAAATCTATCCTTTTTAATTTTAGCATTTAATTGTTAATTTTATTATTTTTAATTTTTTTAGGATATGTATTTTGTTAATATATATACTTATTTGATTGTTATTTGTCAAAGAAACTTATAATATGAATGTATAATTTTGTAATTGTTATTGTTTGTGAATTGTTGAAACTTTGTTTATATTATACCGGATTAGATGTGTTGTGATGAAATAAATAATAGCTTGTTTAATGGGTCCGTTTTATTTCTTATCAATTCTATTATGAAGTTGTGATTTTCATAAATCTATATATGTATAAATTTGTATGGACGTTAATAATTGATAATTGATAATGAATATTTAACACAAATATTTTTTTAGTTTGTCAGATAATATTGGGGCAAACTAATATTTTTTTAAATTTATTTACGTAACATAATTAATTAATACACGTTATCATCATAATTTTATAGAGGTTTGATAGAAGTCATGGATGATCGTTCATGGATGTATCGGGACTCAGTCTAAGGATTAGAGAGGATGAATTATTGTAACGGGGTTCAGGGTTTTATTAATTTCGCAACATCTATTTCAAATTTTTTTACTAATGACAGTATTAGATGTCCATGCAGGAAGTGTAAAAATAAAAAGTGTCTACATCAAGGTTGCAATGATGCATCTTCTAACCAAATGGTTTATAGAGGATTACTTGTGTTGGTATGCACACAAAGAACTATTTATTCCCAATAAAAACATGGTAGAAAGAGTGGTTAGGTTAACTTATAGTGCTAGCAATGTGCATAAAGTTGTAAATGATAATAGTAATCCTTATAGGAATATAGTTAAGGGTGCAATGAGAATGAATAAAAGTAATGTCAATCAATGTCCAATTATAGAAGAAGAACCTAATACAGATGTAAGTCAATGTCCAATCGTATAAAAAAATATACAACTACTAGTTTACAAATAACCTAAGAGTCTGTGTTTTCTTGATGGATATTCCTTAAATATATCAAAGCTGGTTAATACGAAGAAATGTAGATTATATGGAATGAAGAGTCATGACTGCCATGTGTTTATGCAAATAATCATCCTATTAATTTTTCATGATTTGTTGCTAAAACGGATATAGGATGGAGATCAATCATTTCTTTAGAAATATATGCTTTAGTAAGTTGAATGTTGATCACATTGAAAAGCTTGAAATGAATATCATTAAGAAAATATACAAACTTGAGATGATATTCCCTCTATCATTTTTTTACTCAATAGAACATCTACCCGTACATTTACCATTTGAGGTAAAAGTTGGAGGACTAGTCCAATATAGATGGATGCATCCATTCGAGAGATTAGATATTATAGTTGTAATATAATTCATAATTAAATGTTTTTTTATTTTTTTAATTGATAATTTTTGTTTAATTTTATATATGCAGGTGCATGTTCAATCTTGAAAAAAGGTTAAGAACAAGGTGCATGTTGAGGTATTGACACGACCAAAAGATTGATGTCTTCTACCAAGTGTAGGAGTGTTGAAATAATAAATAACTTGTCAAGATCAGGGTTGAACTACAGTGAGATTAACTATATAAATTATAAATAATAACAACAATAATAACAATAAGTTAAAGAGGACTTTGAGATTGAAAGATTAATGTGAGGATTAAACAATGATAAAAATAAATGTCAACGTCAAAGGATTCACTAATAGTATTTTAAACTAATATAAACTTTTTTTATTACTTAACTAGAAACCACACACAAATTAGGTACCAATTAGATTATAAATTTTTAATATGATTACATTAGTTATGTTATTTGAATAATGCTAATATTTGTAAATATTGTCAAGTATTCATGATTATAACTATGTTAACAACAAATTAAGTTCCTTTCATAGCACAGATATTGGTTATACCATACGATTGGGCTATAAAAGTGCCAAGTATTTGTTGTACCAAGTGTTATATAACATAAATCTAGATTAATTATTTAACAAGCAAAGTATTGAAAGTAAACAAGTTAACAAATACATAACATGTTAGTATCAAACATTAAAGCCCATGTTGAGTTTATACTATACTTATTCTTACACCATTATATAACCTTTTCACCTTGACATAATAAACTTAGTTAAACATTATGAAAAAGAGAAACATAAATGAATAATATAAAAATATTAGTAAAGGAAATGAAAAGCATTTATAAGAGATTAAGAAAAATATAACATGAAATAAAGCTTAAATATTACAAAAATATAAAGAAAGAAATAAAGAGCATGATCTTGATTTGAAAACCAAGATACCTAAATGCATAACAAATGCTTCTTTTTACAGGCCAAAATTAGGAATCATTGATTTGTTGACTAATTATCAAGTAGGTGACCAACTCTTGACTCGATGACAATCCTTATTTTCTTGTCTGAATAAAAAGTCATTACTAATGTCAAAATTCAAACAAACTTAAATCATATGAGTTCTAGGAAATTGTCTCAGCTTTTTTAAAAAAATTTGAGGTCATTTGGACTTCTAAAACTCAAAATATAGGCTAAATACTAAATAGTTTTGGGTTGCAGTATAGATTCAGACTACCTCATTATTGCTAAAACTTCCAAACAATATCATTAAGTCTTGCATTCCCATGAAAGTTTTAGGCTTATGTTTTAGCTTTCCATTCATATAAACAAGATCTAAATCCAAGTTTTACAGCTTCAGTTATTATCTAATTACAGAATGGTGTTCTTGTTTGGATTGAACCAATATCTCTTTTTTAAGCGTCACCCTCTTCTTGTCTTCTCAATTTCAGTAGTTAAACTCATCAATCAATATTTTGATTTATGTGATAGACCTACATTTAAGATGAACATTTACCATACATTAAATGTATCTTATATTATTAAACTTCTTATTATAAAACATGCTTTAGTTAAAGAGTTATTGATACTTCAAGTGAAAAATGTTGATATAAAACCTTGATAAAAATGCACTTTTAAGTACTAATAACACCCCCCAACTAGTTACTAGTCCCTAGTAATCAAAATGTTAAAATAGAAAAATAATTTGTAAATTCCACAAAGCAAGGTGATTAGTACTCAAAAGTGCATTTTTATCATGGTTTTA
>SRLM01001923.1:0-63745 GCA_015708895.1 Populus ilicifolia | reverse complement strand
TTCTTAAAGTCATCAATCAATCCTTTCATTTATGTGATAGGCCTGCATTTAAAATGGACATTTACCACAAATTAAAGGTATCTTATATTATTAGATAAATTATTATAAAACGTACTTTAGTTAAGGAGTTATTGATACTTTAAGTGTAAAATGATGATATAAAACCATGATAAAAATGCACTTTTGAGTACTAATCACTAAGCTATGAAAGGAACTTGATTTGTTGTTAACATAAGTTATAATCATGAATGCTTGACAACATTTCAAGTATTAACACTAATCGAATAAGATAACTGATGTAATCATGATAACAATTTATAATTTGATTGGAACATTATTTGTGTATGGTTTTTAATTGAATAATAAGAGTTTATATTATAGTTGTTTGACACACAATTAGTAGATTCTCTAATCTTGACATTTGTTGTTATCATTGTTTAATCTTTACGTTAATCTTTCATCTTACAATTCTCATGAACTTCTTTTTCTTCTTTTTCTTCTTCTTCTTTATTATTGTTACTACTACTACCACTATTACAACAACTATTATTATTATTATACTATTATTATTATTATTATTTAGTGTTATTATTATTACTATTGTTGTTGTTATATTATTATTATCTATAATTTGTACAATTAACCTCCCTGTACTTCAACCCTAGTCTTGTCGGATCATTTATTACTTCGACACTCCTGCACTTGGGAGAAGACATCAATCTTTTGGTTATGTCAAGTTTTTGGCACCATTACTGGGGAGGTAAGTTCTTGTACAAATTATAGTATTTATTTTATTTTTACTTTTTACTTTTCTTGTATATAACTTTATATCTTTTTTCTTTTTTCTTCTTCTTTTGTTTTCTTCTTCCTTTTATTCTATTCCTACACTTGTACAAGAGTGTGGTCATGTATATTAAATGGTAGACTTTGTAGGGTATCCTCATCATTTTTAGAAAATATAACCGAAGAAGATAATCAATCACTTCATAATGAGAATTATGAGAATAACTGTGTTAGAACACTTAAAGACCATATGAATCCTATAAGAATAAGCACATCATCATGCATATTTTTTCCTCCTCATATACCTTATTTTAATTTTAAGCTTGGTATTATCCAACTTTTACTTTTTTTTTTCATGACTTATATTTAGAAAATCCATACTTGCATTTAAGGGAATTTAAGAAAGTTTGCAACACCTAAAATGACTCAAATTATAGCATGAGCAGCATCAGATTAAAGTTTTTCTTTTTCTTTTTCATTAAAAGATAAAGCTAAAAGATGACTACAAAATTTGAGACTAGGATCCATTCATACTTGGGATGAAATGCAACAACAGTTTTTAAAGAAGTTTTTCTCATCTCATAGAGCAACCTCTTTCAAAAGACAAATCACCACTTTTACTGAAAAAGCATGAGAAACGTTTTACCAATGTTGGGATAGGTATCGAGACTTGCTTAATACTTGCCCATAGTTTTGAAACATGAAGATTGGTTTCATATTTTTATGAAGGCTTAACACCTAAAGATAAGCAAATAGTTGAATTGATGTGCAATGGAACTTTTGAAGATAAAGACCCTAATGAAACAATGGAGTGTTTAGACCCTGATCCATTTGTACTTGGGATTAAATGCAACAACAGTTTTTAAAAAAGTTTTTTCCATCTCACAGAACAAACTCTTTCAAGAGATAAATCACCACTTTCACTCAAAAATGAGAAGAAACATTTTACTAATGTTGGGATAGGTATCAAGACTTGCTTAATTCTTGCCCTCATCATGATTTTGAAACATGAAGATTGGTTTCACATTTTTATGAAGGCTTAACACTTAGAGATAGAAAAATAATTGAATTGATGTGCAATGGAACTTTTGAAGATAAAGACCCTAATGAAATAATGGAGTGCTTAGACTTGTTAGCTAAAAATGCTCAAAATTGGGACATTGTGGGTACTTATAAGGCACCAAGTAAAACTCAACATCATACATCTAGTGAAAGTATGTACAACCTTAGGGAAGATCATGACCTCCAAGCCAAGTTTGCATCTTTAGCTAGAAAAGTCAAGGCACTAGAATTGAAAAAGAGTGGTCAATTAAAATCTATTGAAAACATTATGTGTCAAATATATGAAACAAATGAACACTCAACCAATAACTGTCCAACCTTGCCTTCTTTTAAGGAATGTCTCCATGAACAAGCCCATGCTTTAAATAATTTCCAAAGAGCCAATCATAACCTATACTCGCAAACATATAACCCTGATTGGAGAAATCACCCAAATTTTAATTGAAAGAGTAACAATACACAAACTTCACAACCACAGTTTCAAGCAAACCCTAATTTCCAAAATTCTCATGGATATGCACCTCCTTATGTTCCACCTTCTACAATAAATTTTGAGGAAACTTTGTATTCATATATTGAAAGGCAAGAGATAACACTCAACTTGCTTAAAACATAGTAGATTTTAAAGATACTCTTGCAAAATTCACATCTACTCTCAGTTTTCAAAAGAAAGGTAAGTTTCCATCCCAACCACTATAAAATCTCAAGGGGCAATACAATGCAAATGCAAGTAGTCCTGGAAGTCAACACATGGATCAAGTCAAATCAGTCATCACTCATCGTAGTGGTAAGGTTATTCAAAAACCAATTCTTAAATCTTATGAGAAAGATGATGAGTCAATCTCTACATGTAAAGAAGGGGTTGAATCTAAACATTTAAAAAGATTCCCTGCCAGCACTTCCATTTCCTTATGCCATAACCAATCAAGAAGAAATCGAGGATGAAAAAGGCACCAAAAATGTTGATGCGAATCTTTTATCAAGAGTGACAATAGATTTGACGCTCGACATCACATCAATCGATGATTACTTTCCTGATAAATCTCTACTTTCTCTTAGTTCAATGCCTTGGTTTGCTAAAAATATCAATTTTTTTACTTCAGGATTTTTGCCAACTTATTAGAGTACTGAAGAAAATTTTTTTTAGCAATGTGCAAAAAATTTATTGGGATGACCCTTACTCATTCAATTATTGTCCTAATCAAATATCTCAAAGATGCATTCCTAACAATGAGGTAAGTAATGCATTAAATTTTGTTACTCTAAGGTAAATGGGGATCATTACTCATCAAAAAAGGACCGAAGAAATCTTATAAAGTGGATTTTACTAGCCCACCAAATTCAAGGAATCACATACATCCCGTAAAACCTATGAAAATTATCAAAATGTGAGATTTATTTCAAAACACAAAGAGTCTTAAGATAAACATTGTGCAATTCAAGACTTATAAACCTATTTTTATAAAGAACATGCTTGGTGATTGATACTTAAACGTGTATTTTTATCAAGGTTTTATATCATCATTTTGCACTTGAAGTATCAATAACTCTTTAACTAAAGCATGTTTTATAATAATATATCTAATAATATAAGATACCTTTAATTTATGGTAAATGTTCATTTTAAATGCAAGCCTATCACATAAATGAAAGGATTGATTGATGAATTTAAGAACTAAAATTGAAAGGATAAAGAGATGGTCAAACTTAGAAAAGAAATGTCGGTGCAATCTAAACCAGAACACTGTTTGGTAATTAGATCATATCTGGAGCTATAGATCTCAGATTTAGGTTTACTTTATATGGATGGAAAGGTAAAACATAGGCCTACAACTTTCATACAGAGCCCAAATCTAAAATGGTCATTTTCATATCCAAATTATTGCAACAACAAAGAAGCTCGAATTTGTCCTCTAACCCAAGCACTATTCAGTATTTTGGTCATATCTAGAGTTCTAGAAGTTGAAATGAGCTAAAGGTTTTACGCAAGAAAGATGAGACAATTTCCTACAACTTTCATGTTTTCAAGTGGCTCCAATTTTGACGTTATCAATGACGTTTTGGGCAGACAAGAAAAGATAAAGATTGTCACCAAGTCAAGAGTTGGTCACCCACTAATTAATTAGTCATCAAATCAATAGTTTCCAATTTTGGCATATAAAAGGTGTCATTTGCCATGCATTTAGGCATCTTGGTGTCCAGATCAAGATCATGCTCTTGCTTTCTCTCTTTGTATTTTTTGTAATGTTTATGCTTTGTTTTCATTAATATCAAGTTTATACCTTTCAGTTCTTTTCTTTTACTTAGTTAACTTTTATCTTATTTTGTTTATCTATTTTTCTTTCTTTCATCATGTCTAGCTAAGTTTATTATGTTAAGGTGAAAAGGTTATGCTAATGGTGTTAGAATAAGTATAGTATAGACTTAATATGGATTTTAATGTTTGATACTAACATATTTTATATTTGTTATCTTACTCACTCTTTAATACTTTACTTGTTAAATGACTAATCTTGATTTATGTTGTATAACAATTGGTATAACAAATGCTTGACACTTTCATAGCCCATACTGTAAGGTATAACCAACACCTGAGTTATGAAAGGAACTTGATTTGTTGTTAACATAAGTTATAATCATGAATGCTTGACGAAATTTACAAGTATTAGCATTAATTAAATAAGATGACTAATGTAATCATGTTGACAATCTATAATCTGATTAGAAACTCCTTTGTGTGTGGTTTCCAATTGAATAATAAGAGTTTATACTATACTTGTTTGACATACCATTAGTGGATCCTCTAACCTTGACATTGTTTGTTATCATTGTTTAATCCTTTCGTTAATTTTTCATCTCAAAGTTCTCATCAACTTTTCTTCTTCTTTTTCTTTATTGTTATTGTTGTTCTTATTATTATTATTATTATTATTATTGTTACTACTACTACTACTATTATTATTAGTATTATTATTGCAACTATTATTATTGTTATTGTTATTATTGTTATTGTTTATAATTTGTACAATTAACCTTTCTATGATTCAACCTCGGTCTTGCTGGGTTATTTATTATTTCGACACTCTTGCACTCGGAAGAAAACATCAATCTTTTAGTCGTGTCACTTGGCATAGTCCTAGGAATCTGACTAAAAAAACCCTGTTTGCTAGTTTTTAAGAAAACTGGATAGGAAACCTATCCCCGATCTATAAAGCGCGTTTAAGCCATTCTTGAACTTAAAACTAAGGGAAGATGTGAGACACAATCACACCCACCTATACATACACATGTTTTTTTAAATAAATAAATAGAGAGAGTGTGTGTGTGAGAGAGAGAGAGAGATACTCCAGCTAGCTTATATATAGGTGGTATGATTGCCTTTTTAATTTGTCATCTATAAAATCCTCCCTTCCTTCTTTTCATTTCTACTAAACCTATACATTCAATAAATATATAAGTGTGTAGAAATGACAAGTTCCTCAAATCATCACATAAGAAATGTTTGTGTTTTTGGTGGATCTAGACCTAGAAAAAAAGAGTTTTTAGAATTAGTAAATCATGTTGGTTAGATGCTAGTTGGGAGAAAGATTCATTTAGTATATAGGAGAGGTAGTCTTGGGTTAGTAGGAGGTGTGTCAATAACTGCATTTTTAGGAGGTAGCCAAGTTTTAGAGGTCGTCCTTAAAGTTTTAGCACAAGGGGACATCATTAGAAAAACAATTGGAGAGGAACTATAGGTCTCCATAATATCTACTCAAAGTAATGCAATGTTTAACTATATTGATGCCTTTATTACCTTACTAGGTGGTCTAGGCCTATCATATAAATGAAAGGATTGATTGATGAACTTAAGAATTGAAAATGAAAGGATAAAGAGATTGCCAAACCTAAAAAAGAAATGTCGGTGCAACCCTAATGAGAACACTGTTTCGTAATTGGATCATATCTGGAGCTATAGATCTCATATTTAGGTCTACTTTATATGGATGGAAAGGTAAGACATATGCCTATAACTTTCATATAGAGCTTAAGATCTAAAAAGGCCATTTTCAAGTCCAAATTGTTGCAAAACAAAGAAGCCCGAATCTGTCCTCTAGCCCGAGCACTGTTTAGTATTTTGGCCATATCTGGAGTTCTAGAAGTCAAAATGAGCTGAATGTTTTACACAAGAAAACTGAGATAATTTCCTACAACCTTTATGTTCAAGTGGCTTCAATTTTGACATTATCAGTGATGTTTTGGGCAGACAAGAGAAGATAAGGATTGTCACCAAGTCAAGAGTTGTTCACCCACTCATTAATTAGTCATCAAATCAATAGTTCCTAATTTTAGCCTATAAAAGGAGGCATTTGCCATGCATGTAGGCATCTTGGTGTCCAAATCAAGATCATACTCTTGCTTTCTCTCTTTGTATTTTTTGTAATGTTTATGCTTTGTTTTCATTAATATTAAGTTTATACCTTTCATGTCCTTTCCTTTACTTAATTTACTTTTATCTTATTTGTGTTCTTATTTTTTTTATTTCTTTCATTATGTTTAATTAAGTTAATTATGTTATGGTGGAAAGGTTACACTAATGGTGTAAGAATAAGTATAATGTAAACTTAATATGAACTTTAATGTTTGATACTAACATGTTTTGTATTTGTTATATTGTTCACTCTTTAATACTTTGCTAGTTAAATGACTAATCTAAATTTATTTTGTATAACACTTGGTACAAAAAATGTTTGGAACTTTCATACCCCATACTGTATGGTATAACCAATACATGATCTATGAAAGAAACTTGATTTGTTGTTAACATAAGTTATAATCATGAATGTTTGACAAGATTTATAAGTATTAGCATTAATCAAATATGATAAGTAATGTAATCATGTTAACAATTTATAATCTGATTGGAACCTCCTTTGTGTGTGGTTTCCAATTAAATAATAAGAGTTTATACTATACTTATGTGACATATCATTAGTAGATCCTCTAACTTTGACATTTTTACTACCATTGTTTAATCATTATATTAATCGTCCATCTTAAAGTTCTCATTAACTTCTTCTTCTTCTTCTTCTATTATTATTACTACTACTAGAACTACTATTACTGTTACTATTATTATTATTATTATTATTATTGTTGTTGTTGTTGTTGTTGTTGTTGTTGTTGTTGTTACTATTGTTGTTGTTGTTGTATTGTTATCTATAATTTATACAATTAACCTCTTTGTGGTTTGATCCCGGTTTTGCCGGGTTATTTATTACTTCAACACTCCTGCACTTGGGAGAAGATATTAATTTATACAATTAAAGTTTTATTAGGATGGCCTTTACTTATTCAAATATTGTCCTAATCAAATATTTCAAAGATTCATTCTCGACAATGAGGTAAGTAGTGTCAATAAACTTTTTCATTTTGAAGCATGTGAGAGTCATTTTTTGTAAAAAATAACAGCTACAAAAATCTTTCAAAATAGATTTTATTGGTTCACCATGTTTAAGGACACATGCATTCTGCAAAACTTGTGAAAATTGTCAAAAAATTGATACTGTTAAAAAACTTTTGCTTTATAATTCTTGACACTATTTATTCCCTAGAGAGGCAAGATCAAGATGGAGTAGTCCATTTATTAAGAAACATGTGTATCCTTATATGGCCTTTGATACTGAGAATACAAAGAATAACAATGTTTGGAAGCTTACTTTGATAATTTTTCTAGTGAAAATGAATCCATTGGTTTGAATGATCTTGTAGATAAATGTTGATTATTTTATTTTTTTCTCATATTTTTTTGTGTTTTTTTTTGTGATTCTTAGTTTGCTAGTCTCTCACCACGATTAAATAACAGATAATGGTATTCTATAACTCTTAAGTCGATTCTTTCAATTTCCATGATAACTAATATCTAGGTATATATTTATTCAATTCCTTGTTCCTTATCTCTTCTTTGCATCTCTTTTTCACTCCTTATCTTAAAAAATGGACACCACTTTTGAAAAATTAAAAAAGTATTTCCCACTTTGCCTCAAAATACAATTACAAAAATTTACTGATATAGGTATGTAAGATTGAGGTTGTTAATAAACCATGGAATTCTTGAAGAGGTTCATTGGCCAATTGAAGCAAAGGTTTGATTATTAAATGAGTCCTCTAATTCCTTCATTTCACACATGTCTGGAATAGGAAAAAGAACTCTTGCAAAGAAACGTTGTGCAAAACGACTAAAAGTCTATCATCGATATGTCAAATGGACTTGTAATGCACAATATCGTTGTTTAAGAATGATATCTATAAACTGTGAAGATAAAATACAATTTATTAACGATGGCCTGAGTAAGGAGTCTTTAGATAATCTTCTATTAACTCTTGAGACATATTCTAGTAGAGACGTGCATCGTGCAATTCATAATTTATGACTTTGTTTTCATAAAGAACATGATCAACTTAGTCTTGAGAATCTGATTAAAAAGAACCCTATATGGCAGTTTTTAAGAAAATTAGATGGGAAGCCTATGCATTTAAGTCGTTCTTTGATGTAAAACTAAGGGAACATGTGAGTCACAATCACAACTGCAATTTGAGTCTTAGTTTGTAAAAACTTGTGTTTTTTGGTTTTATTAATAAAATAATATTTATGTTTTGTTATTTCTTATATTTGTTTAAGTGTGTTTCAGGTTTGTTAGTGTTTGGTGTTTAAGGTGATGTCTTTTATACTCTATCTTTCTTTCTTAGGACATTGAGGACAATATCTCATTTTGGTTGGGGGGACGGTAGTAGTTGATATTAAAAAAAAAGAGTAACTATGTTTTCTATTTCATAAACCATTTGCAAACTGTTGTTACTAAGATGATAGAGTAATAGCAGAGTAAGGAGGAATTTTATTGACTCTTTAAAAGTATCTTGGTTAACATTTTTCAATGGTTATTTAGAATATTCATAACAAGGTCTATTATAATATTTCTTGAAATATTTAGATTTACAAACTCTCGCATTGTAATTACTTAATTCTGCTCATATACTCATTTAACATGTATTCTTAAACCTTAATTTACATACACATTTTAACATATGATTGTGGGTTACACATTAGACTATTACATTATTTATGTTCTTTTATTAAAGGTAACAACTAAAGAAAAGAAATAGTATATAATTTGAAAAAAAAAAGCAAAAAAATGATGATAATAAAAGCGTAGATAAATTTGGTTTTGTTGCCTCCCTAACCTAAGTAATTAAGTTTGAATGGGGTGTTTTAACACCTAATACCTTAAAGTCAACTGACTTAGGACCTATTGGCCCAACGCTTGTTACATGGGTTGAGGAGAAAAACTTAAAGGAATCAAATATTGCACTATCTATGTATCAATATCTGCAACCCAAGTTACTAAGCTCGTAGGGGTGTCTCAACACCTAATGCCTTAAGTCCAACTGGTTTGGGAGTCATTAGCCGAAAGCTTGTTACATGAGTTAAAGATGCATTGTTTTTTAAATTACATGTATATATATTTAAAAAGACAAAAAACAAAGAAAGAAATCTCAACCCAAGAAAGTTAACCTTAAATATTGGAACAAGAATTTTGTTTTTTTTTTCAAGTAAAGCCCCATAACTATGTATTGATATATTAAGCACAAAATAACAATTTATTAATATCTTATTTAAAAGGTATTAGACAGATATATAAATTTAATAAGAGTTTGTTTATTTGGAAAGATTAATATAAGTTGAATGGTGAATACCTTGCTTTGTGTAATTTACAAATTATTTTTTTATTTTAATACTTTGATTACTAGGGACTAGTAATAAGCTGGTTGGGGGTGTGTGATTAATACTTAAAAGTATATTTTTATCAAGGTTTTATATCATCATTTTGCACTTGAAGTATCAATAACTCCTTAACTAAAACATGTTTTATAATAACATATCTAATGATATAATGTACCTTTAATTTGTAATAAATGTTCATTTTAAATGCAGGCCTATCACATAAATAAAAGGATTGATTGATGAGTTTAAGAACTGAAATTGAAAAGACAAAGAGATGGCCAAACTTAGAAAAGAGGTACTAGTACAGTCCAAATCGAAACACTGTTTGGTAATTGGGTCATATCTGAAGTTGTAGATCTCGGATTTAGGTTTACTTTATATGGATAGAAAGGTAAGATATAGACCTACAACTTTTATAGAACCCAAGATTTAAAAAGGCTATTTTCAAATCCAAATTATAACAACTATAAAGAAGTCTGAATCTGTCCTTTAGCCCGAACACTGTTTAGTGTTTGGCCTATATTTGAAGTTCTAGAAGTTTAAATGACCTTTATTTTTTTCTTAGAAAGCTGACACAATTACTTACAACTTTTATATAGTGGTTCCAATTTTGATATTATCAATGATATTTTGGGTAGCCAAGAGAAGATAAGAATTGTCACTAAGTCAAAAGCTGGCCACCCACTCATCATTTAGTTATCAAATCAATAGTTTCCAATTTTGGCCTATAAAAGGAGGCATTTTCCATGCATTTAGGCATCTTGGTCTCTAGATCAAGATCATGCACTTACTTTCTCTCTTTGTATTTTTGTAATACTTAAGTTTTGATTTCATTAATATCTTGCTCGTGCCTTTCATTTCCTTTTCTTTACTTAGTTAACTTTTATCTTATTTATGTTCTTATCTTGTTTATTTATGTTTCTCTCTTTCATTATGTTTAACTAAGTTTATTATATCAAGGTGAAAAGGTTACACTGATGGTATAAGAATAAGTATAATGTAAACTCAATATGGACTTTAATGTTTGATGCTAACTTGTTTTGTATTTGTTATCTTGTTCACTCTTTTATACTTTGCTTGTTAAATGACTAATCTATATTTATATTGTATAACACTTGGTATAACCTACAGTTGTTCTATGAAAGGAACTTGATTTGTTATTAACATAAGTTATAATCATGAATGCCTGACAACATTTACAAGTATTAACATTAATCGAATATGATAAGTAATGTAATTATATTAATAATTTAAATTTGATTGGAACCTCCTTTGTGTATTGTTTTCAATTGAATAATAAGAGTTTATACTGTACTTATTTGACATATCATTAGTGGATCCTCTAACTTTGACATTTGTTGTTATCATTGTTTAAATCCTTACGTTAATCTTTCATCTCAAAGTTCTCATTAACTTCTTCTTGTTCTTCATTTTCTTTATTATTATTATTATTGTTACTACTACTACTATACTACTACTATTACTTTTACTACTACTACTATTACTTCTACTACTACTACTACTAGTATTATTGTTGTTGTTGTTGTTGTTATTATTGTTGTTTTTATTATTGTTGTTGTTGTTGTTTGTTATTGTTGTTGTTGTTGTTGTTGTATTATTATTGTTATCTATAATTTGTACAATTAACCTCCCTGTAGTTCGACTTAGTCTTGCCGGGTTATTTATTACTTCAAACCGCTACACTTGGGAGAAGACATCAATCACCACTTTCACTCAAAAACTAGGAGAAATATTTTATCAATGTTGGGATAGACATCAAAACTTGCTTAATATTTATCCTCATCATAGTTTTGAAAAATAAAGATTGGTTTTATATTTTTATAAAGGCTTGTCACTTAAAGATAAGCAAATGGTTGAATTGATATGCAATGGAACCTTTAAAGATAAAGACCCTAATGATGCAATGAAGTACCTAGACTTGTTAGCTGAAAATGCTCGAAATTGAAACATTACAAGCACGTGTGGGACTCCAAGAAAAATCTAACCTTATACAACTAATGGAAGTATGTACAACCTTAAGGAAGATTATGACCTCCAAGTCAAGTTTGCATTTTTAGCTAGAAAAGTCAAAACACTAGAATTGAAAAAAAGTGGTCAATTAAAATCTATTCAAGACATTACATGTCAAATCTGTGAAACAAATAAAAACTTAACCAATGATTGTCCAACCTTGCTTTAAATAGTTTCCAAAGGCCCAATCATAACCCATATTCGTAAACATACAACCCTGGTTGGAGAAATCAAATAAATTTTAGTTGGAAGAGTGACAATGCACAAACTTCACAACCATAGTTTCAAACATACCATAATTTCTAAAATTCTCATAGATATACACCTCCTTATGCTTCACCTCCTACAATAAATTTTAAGGAAACTTTGTATGCATTCATTGAAAAGCAAGAGACAATCAACACTCAACTTGTTCAAAGCATAATAGATTTTAAAGATACTATTGCAAAATTCACATCTACTCTCAATTTTTAAGAGAAAGGTAAGTTTCCATCCCAACCACAACAAAATCTCAAGGGGCAATATAATGCAAATGCAAGTAGTTCTAGAAGTCAACCCATATATCAAGTCAAATCGGTCATCACTCTTCACAATGGTAAAGTTTTTGAAGAACCCACTATTAAATCTTGTGAGAAAGATGATGAGTCAATCTCTAAGGGTAAGGAAGGGTTGAATCTAAATATTGCAAGAAAAAGAGTGATTCCCCACTAGTACTTTCATTTCCTCATGCCATGACCAAACAAAATGAAGTTAATCATAATTGTGAAATCTTTGAAACTTTCAAATAGAAAGAAATCAAGGATGAAAAAGGCACTGAAAATGTTTTCGCGGATCATTTATCAAAATTGACAATAGATTTAACATCCGACATTACACTAATTGATGATTACTTTCTTATTAAATATTTAATTTATCTTAGTTCAATGCCTTGATTTGCTAAAAATATCAATTTTCTTACTTGAGGATTTTTGTCAGCTCATTCAGATAACCATGACAAAAGAAAGTTTTTGAGCGACAAGTAAAACTTTTATTAGGATGACCCTTACTTATTCAAATATTGTCCCAATCCAATATTTCATAGTTGTATTCCTGACAATGAGGTAAGTAGTGTCATTAAATTTTATCACTCTAAGGCATGTGAGAGTCATTTCTCATTAAAGAAAACAATTGCAAAAATCTTACAAAGTGAATTTTATTGGCCCACCATGTTCAAGGATTCACATGCATTCTGCAAAACCTGTGAAAATTGTCAAAAAATAAGATATATTTCAAAACATAAAAAGTCTTTAGATAATCTTCTATTGACTCTTATGTCTCATCATAGTGGATATATACATCATGTAATTTATGTCTTGTGAACCCCTTTCATATAAGACATACTTGGCATAGTTTTGGGAATCTAACTAAAAAAAAACCTTGTTTGCCAGTTTTTAAGAAAACTGAATGGGAAGTCTATCCTCGACCCATTAAGGACGTTTAAACAGTTCTTGGATGTAAAACTAAGAGAAAATATAAGCCACAATCACAACTGCGATTTGAGTTTTAGTTTGTAAAAACACGTGTCTTTTGGTTTTTATTACTAGCATAATATTTGTGTTTTGTTATTTTTTATATTTGTTTAAGTGTGTTTTCAGGTTTGTCAGTGTTCGTTATTTCATGTGATGTCTTCTATACTCTATTTTTCTACTTTAGGATATTGAGGACAATGTCTTGTTTTGGTTGGAAGGGAGAGGGTAGTACTAAACAAAAAACATTAACTAGCTATGTTTTTAATTTCACAAAGCATGCGCAAAATTATTGTTATTAGGATGGCAGAGTAAAAGATCTTTTTTGTTAAAGTGACATTTGAGATACATTTTAGTAACCATTCTGAACAAGGTCTATCATAATACTTCTTGAAATATTCAGGTTTACAAACTCTCGCATTATTATTACTTAATTATGCTCATATATTCATTTAATATATATTCTTAAACCTTAATTTTCACACACACACTTTAACATATGATTGTGGGTTGCACATTTGATTATTATATTATTTATGTTTTTTTCTTAAAGATAACAACTAAGGAAAATGGATAATATATAATTTACAAAAAGAAAAAGAAAATGAAAAAAATAATGATAATAAAAATATAGATAAGTTTGGTTTTGTAGCCTCCCTAACCTAAACAATGAAGCCCGATGGGGTGTTTTAACACCTAATACCCTAAAGTCAAATGACTTGGGAGCTATTGGCTCAATGCTTGTTACATGGGTTGAGGAGAAAAGCTTAAACGTCATTGATAACATCAAAATTAGAGCCACCTGAAAACATGAAAGTTGTAGGAAATTGTCTCAGTTTTCTTATGTAAAACATTCAGGTCATTTGGACTACTAGAACTCCATATATAGGCCAAACACTAAACAGTGCTTGGGCTGGAAGATAGATTCGAACTTATTTGTTATTGCTCCAATTTGAACTTGAAAATGACCTATTTAGATCTTGGGATCCTATGAAAGTTGTAGGCCTATATCCTACCTTTTCATCCATATAAAGTAAACCTAAATATGAGATCTACAGCTCCAGATATGACCCAATTACCAAACAGTGTTCCCATTTGGAGTGCATCGACATCTCTTTTCTAAGTTTGACTATCTCTTTATCCTTTCAATTTTAGTTCTTAAATTCATCAACCAATCCTTTCATTTATGTGATAGGCCTAAATTTAAAATGAATATTTATTATAAAGTAAAGGTATCTTATATTATTAGATATATTGTTATAAAACATGCTTTAGTTATGGAGTTATTGATACTTCAAGTGCAGAATGATGATATAAAACCTTGATAAAAATACACTTTTAAGTATTAATCACACCCTCCAACCAACTTATTACTAGTCTTTAGTAATCAAAGCGTTAAAATAGAAAAACAATTTGTAAATTCCATAAAGTAAGGTATTCATCATTCAACTTTCATTAATCTATCCAAATAAACAAACTCTTATTAAATTTATATATATCTGCTCAATACCTCTTAACAATATTTTAATAAACCTTTCTTTTGTACTCAATATATCAACACATAATTATAGGGCTTTTCTTGGAAGAAAACAAAATTTTTATTCTAATATTTAAAGTTAACTTCCTTAGGTTGGAATTATTTTTTTTCATTTTTTTAAATGTATATACATATAACTTAAAACACCATGCATCTTTAACCCATGTAACGAGCTTTTGACTAATGACTCCTAGACTGCTTGGTCTTAGGGCATTAGGTGTCTAAACACCCCTACGAGTTTAGTAACTCGAGTTGTAGATATTGATATATAGATAATGTAATATTTGATTTCCTTAATCTTTTCTCCTCAACCTATGTAATAAGCGTTGGGCCAATAGCTTCCAAGTTAGGTGACTTTAGGGTATTAGGTGTTAAAACATCCTTTCAGGTTTAATTGCTTAGGTTAGAGAGGCCACGAAACCAAACTTACCTACATTTTTATTATCATCATTTCATTTTTTATTTTTTTTGTTTTTGTTTTTGTGTTTTTTTAATTATGTACTATCCCTTTTTCTTAGTTGTTACCTTTAACAAAAGAATATAAATAATATAATAATCCAATATGCAACCCACAATCATATGTTAAAGTGTGTGTGTGTAAATTAAAGTTTAAGAATACATGTTAAATGAGTATATGAACATAATTAAGTGGCAACAGTGCAAGAGTTTGTAAACCTGAATATTTCAAGAAGTATTATGATAGATGACATGACTAAAAGATTGATGTCTTCTTTCAAGTGCAGGAGTGTCGAAGTAATAAATAACTCGGCAAAATTGGAGTCGAACCACATGGAGGTTAATTGTATAAATTATAAATAATAATAAGAGGACACAATAACAATAACAACAACAACAACAACAACAACAACAATAAAGAAAAAAAAGAAGAAGAAGAAGAAGATGAGAACTTTAAAATGGAATATTAATGTACCGATTAAACAATGATAATAATAAATGTCAAGGTTAGAGGATCAACTAATGGTATGTCAAACAAATATAGTCTAAACTCTTATTATTCAACTAGAAACCACACACAAATAAGGTTCCAATCAGATTATAAATTGTTAACATGATTACATTAGTCATTTTATTCGATTAATGCTAATACTTGTAAATCTCATTAAGCATTCATCATTGTAACTTATGTTAACAACAAATCAAGTTCCTTTCATAGCTCAGTTGTCGATTATACCATATAGTATGGGCTATGAAAATGCCAAGCATTTGTTGTACCAAGTGTTATACAATATAAATCAAGATTAGTCATTTAACAAGCAAAGTATTAAAGAGTGAACAAGATAACAAATATAAAACATGTTAGTATCAAACATTAAAGTCCATATTAAGTTTACATTATACTTATTCTTACACCTTTAGTGTAACCTTTTCACCTTGACATAATAAACTTAGCTAGACATAATGAAAGAAAGGAAAATAAATAAATAAAATAAGAACATAAATAAGATAAGAGTTAACTAAGTCAAGGAAAGGAAATGAAAGGCATAAACTTGATATTAATGAAAGCAAAGCATAAACATTACAAAAAATACAAAGAGAGAAAGCAAGAGCATGATCTTGATATGGAAACCAAGATGGCTAAATGCATGGCAAATGCCTTCTTTTATAGGCCAAAATTGGGAACTATTGATTTGATGACTTATTAAAGAGTGGGTGACCAACTCTTGACTTGGTGACAATCCTTATCTTTTCTTGTCTGCTAAAAACATCATTGATAACATTAAAATTAGAACCACTTGCAAACATGAAAGTTGTAGAAAACTATCATAGCTTTTTTGTGTAAAAACATAAGCTTATTTGGACTTCTAGAAATCCAGATATAGGCCAAATATTAAACAGTGCTCGGGGTGGCAAACAAATTCGAACTTCTTTATTTTTGCTCCAATTTAGACTTGAAAATGGCCTTTGTAGATCTTGGGCTCCTATGAAAGTTGTAGGCCTATGTCTTACCTTTCCATCCATATAAAGTAGACCTAAATCTGAGATCTATAGCTCCAGATATGACCCAATTACCAAACAGTATTCCGGTTTGGACTACACTGACATCTCTTTATCCTTTCAATTTCAGTTCTTAAATTCATCAATCAATCCTTTCATTTATGTGATAGGCCTGCATTTAAAATGAACATTTATTATAAATTAAAGGTATCTTATATTATAAGATATATTATTATAAAACATGCTTTAGTTATGAAGTTATTGATACTTCAAGTGCAGAATAATGATATAAAATCTTGATAAAAATGCACTTTTAAGTATTAATCACACCCCCTCAACCATCTTATTACTAGTCTCTAGTAATCAAAGCGTTAAAATAGAAAAATAATTTACAAATTCCATAAAGTAAGGTATTCATCATTCAACTTTGGGACAATAGCTCCGAAGTCAATTGATTTTAGGGTATTAGGTGTTAAAACACCCCTTCAGGCTTAATTGCTTAGGTTAGGGAGGCTATGAAACCAAACCTATCTATATTTTTATTATCATCATTCTATTGTTTTTTTACTTTTTTTATTTCAAATTATATACTATTCTTTTTCCTTAGTTGTTACCTTTAACAAAAGAAGATTAATAATATAATAATCTAATATGCAACCTACAATCATATGTTAAAGTGTATGTGTAAATTAAGGTTTAAGAGTACATGTTAAATGAGTATATGAGCAGAATTAAGTGATAGTAATGCAAGAGTTTGTAAACCTGAATATTTCAAGAAGTATTATGATAGACATTATTAAGAATGGTTACTAAAGAGTCATAAAAAGATCTTCTTTACTCTATCATCATAGTAATAACAATTTTACCTATACTTTATGAAATAGAAAACACAGTTAGTTTTTTTTTTTTAGCTACTACCCTCTCCCCACAACCAAAATGAGACATCGTCCTCAATGTTCTAAGATAGAAAGATAGAGTATAGAAGATATCATCTGAAATAACGAACACTAACAAACCTGAAACATACTGAAATAAATAGAAGAACAATAAAACACAATAATAAAACTAAAAGACACAAAAATTCATAAATAAAGACTCAAAACTAATCTAAGATTTTTATGGCTTTTCTTAGATGATCAATTTATATGACTCATGAATGGATCAATTACAGGAATGAAAGATTATAGTTGGTCAATTAATTGTCCAGTAGTAGCAGCAAAGATTATGATTTGTCGTGCAGAAGATGTTAGAAATTCCTATTCCACAGCATGATCAAGAAAAGACAACAACTTATCATAATAACCATTAACATTAATAAACTTATGAGTTTATGGTGAATGTCCAGTTGGGCCTAAGAGAAAATATGAAATATCTCTTCTAATGTACCTAGACCACCTAGTAAAGCAATGAAGGTATCAACATGATTAAACATTGCATTCATTCGAGTAGATATTGTGGAGACCTGAAGTTCTTCTCCAATTATTTTTTCAATGATGTCCCCTTGTGCTAAAGCTTCAGGGATGACCCCCAAAACTTGACTACCTCCTCAAAATGCAGCTATTGACACACCTCCCATTAACCCAAGACTGCCTCCCCCATACACTAAATGAATCTTTCTCTCAGCTAGCACCTGACCAAGATGATTTGTTGAACTCCTTTTCTTTCCCATGATTGGATCCACCGAAAACACAAATATTTCTTATGTGATGACCTGAGAAACTTGCCATTGCAACACACTTTTATTTTTGTTGAATGTATGGGTTGAGTTGAAATGAAAGAAGGAAAAGAGGATTTTATAGATGAGAAATTGAAAAGGCAATCATACCACCTATATGTAGGCCAACTAGAGTCTCACTCTCTCTCTCTCTTTATTTATTTATTTATTAATTTTAAAAAAACATGTGTATGTATAGGTAGTTGTGATTGTGCTCACATCTTCCCTTGGTTTTACGTCCAAGAATGGCTTAAACACCCTTTATGGGTCAAGGATAGGCTTCCTATCCAGTTTTCTTAAAAACTAGCAAACATGGTCTTTTTTATTCAGATTCCCAAGACTAAGTTGATTATGTTCTTTATGAAAATGGGGCCATAAATCATGAATTGCACGATGCACATCTCTATTAGGATGCGTCTCAAGAGTTAATAGAAGATTATCTAAAGACTCTTTACTCAGGTCATTCTTAATGAACTGTATTTTATCTTCATAATTTATAGATATCATTCGTAAAGAACGACATTGTGCATTACAAGTCCATCTGGCACATTGATAATAAACTTTCAGTCGTTTTGTATGACGTTTCTTTGCAAAAGTGTTTTTACCTATTCGAGGCATGTGTGAAATGAAGGAATTAAAGGACTTACCTGATAATCGGACCTTTGCTCCAATCCACCAGCGAATATCTTCAGGAATTCCATGATTTATTAACAATCTCAATCTTGCATATCTAGCACGGTAAGTTTTTGTAATCATATTCTGAGGCAAAGCGGGAAAATACTTTTAAAATTTTTCAAGATTAGTGTTCATTTTCAAATGAGAATTGGAAGAGAGATTTAAAGAATTGCACAAATATATACACAGATATCAGTTATCATAGGAAACTGAAAGAACTGACTTAAGCCACAGAGTACCGTTGTCTGCGATTTGACTAGAATGAGAGAAATTAGCAAAAATCACTCAAAAAGAAACACAAAAATAATATGACAAAAAAATCAATCTTTATATACAGGATCACCCAATTCAATAGAGTCATTTTCAACTGAAAAATTATCGAAGTAAACTTTCAAACGATGTCCATTTACCTTGAAAACATTGTCATTCTTTGGATTCCCGATATCACAGGCCCTATATGGATACATATGCTTCACAATAAAAGGATTGCTCCATCTTAATCTTAGTTTTCCAGGAAATAAATGTAGTCAAGAATTATAAAGCAAGACTTTTTGACCAACATTGAATTTTTTTCTCAGAATATTCTTGTTATGAAACTCTTTAATTCTTGCTTTATAAATTCTTGAATTTTCATATACATCATTTGTTATTTCCTCAAGCTGATTTATTTGTAATTTTCACAATTGACTAGCATCATCCAGATTTGAATTGAAAGCTTTAATAACCCAATAAGCTTTATGTTTAAGTTCCACAAGCAAGTGAAAAGGTTTTCCATAGACTAGTCTATAAGGTGACATACCTAATGATGCTTCATCGGTCCATTTCTACAATTAATCAATGCATTAGAGGTTGCAAGAAATGGACGTCCTAAAATAACAGGAAATGAATTACTTATTCAACAGGTTGTGTGTCCAAGACAATAAAATCCACAGGATAAATGAATTTATCGACTTGTACTAGCACATCTTTAATTATTCCTCTAGGCACTTTTACAAATCTATTGGCAATTAAAAAAGATGTAGAAGTTGGTTTTAACTCACCTAAATTGAGACTCTAAAAAACTGAATATGGAAGTAAATTCACTCTAACTCCAAGATCAACGCTCTTTTAATTTTATGTTCTCTAATAAAGCAAGAAATTGTAGGATAACCAGGGTCTTTATATTTCAAAGCATTATTGTTCTAAAGAATGGTACTTACTTGTTTGGCTAAAAAGGCTTTCTTTTTCACATTTAGTTTCCTCTTCACAGTGCATAGATCTTTAAAAAATTTAGCATAGGAAGGAACCTGTTTAATAGCATCCAACAAAGGTATATTAATTCTTACTTGTTTGAAAGTTTCAAAGATTTCAAAGTTGTGATTGACTTTTCTTTGTTTGGTCATAGCTTGAGGAAATGGAAGTACTGACAGGGAATCAATCGTTTCTTTACAATTTTCAGATGCAACCCCTTCCTTACTTTCAGAGATTGACTTATAATCTTTCTCACAAAGTTCAAGAGTGGGTTTTTCAATAACCTTACCACTACAAAGAGTAGTGATTGATTTGACTTGATCCATGTGTTGGCTTCCAGAACTACTTGTATTTACATTGTATTGCCCTTTAGGATTTTGTTGTGGTTAAGATGGAAACTTACCTTTCTCTTGGAAACTGAGAGCAGATGTCAATATTGCAAGAGTATCTTTAAAATCTATCATGTTTTGAGCAAGTTGAGTATTGACTATCTCTTGCTTATCAACGAATGCATGCAATGTTACCTTAAGATTTCTTCTAGTTGGTGGAGCATAAGGGGGTACATATCTATGAGAATTTTAGAAATTGTAGTGTGCTTGAAATGAAGGTTGTGAAGTTTGTACATTGTTATTATTACTCTTCCAACTGAAATTTGGGTGATTTCTCCAACTAGGGTTGTATGTTTGTGAGTATGGGTTGTGGTTAGCCTTTTGAAAACTATTTAAAGCATGAACTTGTTTATGGAGACAATCCTTAAAAAAAGGCAAGGTTAGACAGTTATTGGTTAAGTGTTCATTTGTTTCACATATTTGACACATAATGTTTTCAACAGATTTTAATTGACCACTCCTTTTCAATTCTAGTGCCTTAACTTTTCTAGCTAAAGATGCAAACTTGGCTTGAAGGTCATGATCTTTCCTAAGATTGTACATGCCTCCACTAGATGTATGAGGTTGAGTTTTACTCGGTGCCTCATAAGTACCCGTGGTGTCCTAATTTTGAGCATTTTCAGCTAACAAATCTAAGTACTCCATTACTTCATCAAGGTTTTTATGTTCAAAAGTTCCATTGTACATCAATTCAACCATTTATCTATTTCTAAGTGTTAACCCTTTATAAAAATGTGAAACCAATCTCTATGTTTCAAAACCATGATAAGGGCAAGTATTTAACAAGTCTCAATACTTATCCCAACATTAGTAAAATGTTTCTCTTGGTTTTTGAGTGAAAGTAGTGATTTGTCTTTTGAAAGAGTTTGTTCTGTGAGATGGGAAAAACTTCTTTAAAAACTGTTATTGCATTTCATCCCAAGCACGAATGGATCCTGGTCTCAAATTTTATAGCCATGTTTTAGCTTTATCTTTTAATGAAAACAGAAAAGGCTTTAATCTGATGGTGTTCACGTTACAATTTAAATCATTATATGTGTTACAAACCTCTTCCAATTCCCTTCAATGTAAGTATGAATTCTCCAATTCTAAGCCATGAAAAGAAGGTAAAAGTTGAATAACGTCAAGCTTAAAATTAAAATGAGATGCATCAGGAGGAAAAACTATGCATGATAGTACACTTGTTTATGTGGGATTCATGTGGTCTCTAAATGTTCTAGCATGGTTATTCTCATTATTCTTATTATGAAGTGATTGATTATCTTCTTCGATCATATTTTCTAAAAATAATAAGAATATCCTACAAAGTCTACCACTTGATGTACGTGACCACACTCTTATGCACGTGTAGGAATAGAATAAAAGGAAGAAGAAAACAAAAGAAAAAGAAACAAGAGAAAAGAAACAAAGTTATATACAAGAAAAGTGAACAGAGAAAATAAAACTACTATAATTTATACAAGAACTTGTCTCCCCAACAACAACGCCAAAAATCTTGACATGACTAAAAGATTGATGTCTTCTTTTAAGTAATAAATAATCCGGTAAGACTTGAGTCGAACTACAGGAAGGTTAATTGTATAAATTTTAAAAAACAATAATACGACAACAACAATAACAACAAAAACAACAATAATAATAATAATAATAATAACAATAATAATAATAAAGAAAAAGAAAATGAAGAAGAAGAAGAAGATGAGAACTTTAAGATGAAATATTAATGCAACGATTAAACAATGATAATAACAAATGTCAAGGTTAGAAGATCCACTAATGGTATGTCAAACAAGTATAGTGTAAACTCTTATTATTTAATTGGAAACCACACATAAATGAGGTTCCAATCAGATTATAGATTGTTAAAATGATTACATTAGTAATCTTATTCGATTACTGCTAATACTTGTAAATCTTGTCAAGCATTCATGATTATAACTTATGTTAACAACAAATCAAGTTTCTTTTATAGCTCAGGTGTCGGTTATACTAGTTACCATAACCCTCCTCTCCTCAAACTAAATATTTTAATTTTAAATTTTAAATTTTTGATTCAAGAAAGGTGAAAGTAACAAGTATGTGGTGTCGATTAATGCTAATACTTGTAAATCTTGTCAAGCATTCATGATTACAACTCTTTCTACAATTTGATTCATGAAAAGTAAAGGAAAATGCATTGAATTAAGTTTTCTATAGTTAATGCACATGCGCCGACCAGTAATAGTCCTATTTGAAATTAATTTATTTTTCTCATTTGTTATCACAATAACTCCAAACTTTTTAGGTATAATTTGGGTAGGACTAACCCATTTGCTGTTAGACATAAGATAAATCATTCCATTATCTAGAAGCTTAATAACACTGCTTAAAGATTGATGTCTTCTCCTAGATGCAGAAGTGTCAAAGTAATAAATAACCCAACAAGATCGGGATCAAACCACAGGGAGATTAATTGTATTAATTATAGATAATAATAATACAACAATAACAATAACAATAACAATAGTAAAAATAATAACTATAATAGTAGTAGTAATAGTAACAACAATAGTAATAGTAGTTGTGGTGGTGGTGGTAGTACTACTAATAATAATAATGAAGAAGAAGAAGAAGAAGAAAATGATGATGATGATGATGACAACTTTGAGATAAAAGATCAATGTAAGGGTTAAATAATGATAACAACAAATGTCAAGATTAGAGAATCCACAAATGATATATCAAACAAGTATAGTATAAACTTTTATTATTCAATTCGAAACCATATATAAAGAAGGTTTCAATTAGATTATCTATTGTTAATATGATTACATTAATTATCTTATTCGAATAATTCTAATACTTGTAAATATTGTCAGGTATTCATGATTATAACTTATGTTAACAACAAATCAAGTTCCTTTCATAGCACAAGTATAGGTTATACCATACGGTTGAGCTATGAAAGTGCTAAGCATTTATTGTACTGAGTGTTATACAACATAAATCTAGATTAGTCAATTACTAAGCAAAATATTAAAGAGTGAACAAGATAACAAATACAAAACATGTTAGTATCAAACATTAATATTTGCATTAAGTTTACACTATACTTATTCTTACACTATTAGATAACATTTTCACCTTGACATAATAAACTTAGTTAAACATAGTAAAAGAGATAAACATAAATAAACAAGATAAGAATATAAATAAGATAAAAGTTAACTAAGTAAAGGAAAGGAAATGAAAGGCATAAACAATATATTAATAAAAATAAATCTTAAGCATTACAAAAATACAAAGAAAGAAAGCAAAAACATGATCTTGATCTGGAGACCAAGATGCCTAAATGCATGGCAAATGACTCCTTTTATAGACCAAAATTGAAAACTATTGATTTGATGACTAATTAATGAGTGGGTGGCCAACTCTTGACTTGGTGACAATCCGTATCTTCTTTTGTCTGCCCAAAACATTATTAATAACATCAGAATTGAAATCATTTAAAAACATAAAAGTTGTAGGAAAATATCTTAGCTTTTTAGGAAAAAAATAGAGGTCATATGGACCTCTAGAACTCCAGATATAGGCCAAACGCTGAACAGTGTTTGGGTTGCAGGACAGATTCGAATTTTTTTATTGTTGTTACAATTTGAACTTAAAAATGACCTTTCTAAATCTTGGGCTCCTTATAGGCCTATGTCTTACCTTTCCATCCACATAAAGTATACCTTAATCTAAGATCTATAGCTTTAGATATAACCTAATTACCAAACAGTGTTCTGGTTTGGACTGCACCAGCATCACTTTTCTAAGTTTGGCCATCTCTTTGTCATTTCAATTTCAGTTCTTAAACTCATCAATCAATCCTTTCATTTATATGATAGGCTTGCATTTAAAATGAATATTTACCACAAATTAAAGATATCTTATATTATTAGATATGTTATTATAGAACATGCTTTAGTTATGGAGTTATTGATACTTGAAGTGCAAAATGATGATATAAAACCTTGATAAAAGTATACTTTTAAGTACTAATCAACATACCATTAATGTATCCTCTAATCTTGACATTTTTTGTTATCATTGTTTAATCCTTACATTAATCTTCTATCTCAATGTTTTCATTAACTTTTTTTTCTTCTTCTATTACTACTACTATTACTACTACTACTACTATTATTAATACTATTATTATTAGTATAATTACTATTATTGTTGTTGTTGTTATATTATTGTTGTCTATAATTTATATAATTAACCTCCCTATGGTTCAACCCTGGTCTTGTCGGGTTATTTATTACTTCGATACTCTTGTACTTGGGAGAATACATCAATTTTTTGGTCTTGTCAACAAGAAAAACCAATATAAGAGAATAAAATGAGAAACACCAATATAAAAAAGAAAACCAGTACGTGGTGATTTTACACCTAGGAATGATCTACAAATCTAGTCTTAGATTTCCAGTCGATATCCTACGTTGGGGAAAAGAAACAAATTTCTAATATGAATGAAGAGGTAGGTCAAAGATAGGATCCTTTACCAAATACAAAGTATACTTAAATTTGTAGAAATATAATTTTTTACATGTAAACAGAATATGAATAAGATAGAATCTTACTTAAATTTGCATTAGGAATCAATACATGAGATATTGCTTATAGAGAAGTTATTGGTTACAAAAGGACTTCTTTTATATTGGAGTTGCTATGAAAGAGGTCAAAATGCCTTTTTGGAAAGCCTCAAGATTCCTTTTAAATTATTGTAGTAAGTATGTGTGTGATTAGTACTTAAAAGTATATTTTTATCAAGGTTTTACATCATCATTTTGCACTTGAAGTATCAATAACTCCTTAACTAAAACATGTTTTATATTAATATATCTAATAATATAAGATACCTTTAATTTATGGTAAATGTTCATTTTAAATGTAGGCTATCACATAAATGAATGGATTGATTGATGAATTTAAGAACTGAAATTGAAAGGATAAAGAGATAGCCAAACATAGAAAAGAGATGTCACTACACTCCAAACTAGAATACTATTCGGTAATTGGGTCATATCTAGAGCTGTAGCTCTCAGATTTAGATCTACTTTATATGGATGGAAAGGTAAGATATAAGCCTACAACTTTTATATGGAGCCCAAGATCTAGAAAGGTCATTTTCAAGTCCAAATTGTAGCAACAACAAAGAAGTCCGAATCTATCTTCCAGCCCAAACACTGTTTAGTGTTTGGCCCATATCTAGAGTTCTAGAAGTCCAAATGACCTGAATTGTTTACAAAAGAAAGCTCAGATAATTTTCTACAACTTTTATGTTTTCAAGTGGCTCCAATTTTGACTTTGTCAATGACGTTTTGGGCAGACAAAAGAAGATAAGAATTGTCACCAAGTCAAGAGTTGGTCACCCACTCCTCAATTAGTGATCAAATCAATAGTTTCTAATTTTGGCCAATAAAAGGAGGCATTTGCCATGCATTTAGGCATCTTGGTTTCCAAATCAAGATCATGCTCTTGCTTTCTCTCTTTTTATTTTTTGTAATGTTTATGCTTTGCTTTCATTAATATCAAGTTTATGCCTTTCATTTCCTTTCCTTTACTTAGTTAACTCTTATCTTATTTATGTTTTTATTTTATTTATTTATTTTTCTTTCTTTCATTATGTCTAGCTAAGTTTATTATGTCAAGGTGAAAAGGTTACACTAAAGGTGTAAGAATAAGTATAATGTAAACTTAATATGGACTTTAATGTTTTATACTAACATGTTTTGTATTTGTTATCTTGTTCACTCTTTAATACTTTGTTTGTTAAATGACTAATCTTGATTTATGTTGTATAACACTTGGTACAACAAATGCTTGACACTTTCATAGCTCATACTGTATGGTATAACCGAAACCTAAGCTATCAAAGGAACTTGATTTGTTGTTAACATAAGTTAACCATGAATGCTTGACGAGATTTACAAGTATTAACATAAATTGAATAGGATTATTAATGTAATCATGTTAACAATCTATAATCTGAGTGGAACCTCCTTTGTATATGGTTTCCAACTGAATAATAAGAGTTTATACTATACTTGATTGACATACCATTAGTAGAACTTCTAACCTTGACATTTGTTATTATCATTGTTTAACCCTTACATTTGATATTCCTGAATTAGTTTATGATCAACCTGAATCTACTTTAAGTAAAAATGAGTTGGATGAATCTGAAGATTTGTGAATGATTTATTCTAAGGAAGAAATCATGGATGAAAAACACATCGAAAATGTTGATGTGGATCTTTTGTTAGAAGTGATAACAAATTCGACATCTGACATCACACCAATTGATGATTACTTTCCTAATGAATCCTTACTTTCTCTTAGTCCAATGCCTTGGTATGATAAAAATATCAATTTTCTTGCTTTAAAAGATTTGCCAGCTGATTTGAGTACCTAAGACAAAAAAAGTTTTTGAATAAAGTGAAGAACTTTTATTATGATGACCCTAACTTATTTAAATATTGTCCTGGTCAAATATTTCAAAGATTCATTCCCGACAATGAGGTAAGTAGTGTCATTAAACTTTGTCATTCTAAAGCATATGGAAGTTATTTCTCATTAAAAAAAATAGCTACAAAAATCTTTCAAAATGGATTTTATTGGCCCACCATATTCAAGAACACGTATGCATTCTGCAAAACTTGTGAAAATTGTCAAAAAGTTGATACAGGTCAAAAAGTTTTGTTTTATAATTCTCAACTCTATGCATTCCTTAGAGAGTTAAGATCAATATGGAGCAATCCTTATAGGGCTTATGATATTGAGAATTCAATGAATGATAATGTTTTTAAGAAAAATGAACATCGTTTGAAAGCTTACTTTGATAATTTTCCTAGTAAAAATGAATCAATTGGTTTAAATGATCTTATAGATAAAGGTTTTTTTTTCTCAAGTTGTTTTTATGTTTATTTTTGAGTGATTTTTGCTAGTTTCTCTCACCCCGTTCATATAGCGGACAATGGTACTTGGTGACTTAAGTCTGTTCTTTTAGTTTCCTATAATAATTGATATCTATGTATATATTTGTGCAATTCTTTAAATCTCTATTCTAATTCTCATTTGATAATGAACACTAATCTTGAAAAATTGAAAAGGTATTTTCCCACTCTGCCTCAGAATGCGATTACAAAAATTTATCGTGCTAGATGTCCAAGATTGAGATTGTTAATCAATCATGAAATTCCTGAAGATATTCGCTGGTTGATTGAAGCAAAGGTTCGATTATCAAGTAAGTCCTCTAATTCCTTCATTTCATATATGCCTGGAATATGTAAAAGCATTTTTGCAAAGAAATATCATGCAAAATGACTGAAAGTCTGTCATCGATGTGCTAGATGGACTTGTAATGCACAATGTTGTTTTTTAAGAATGGTATCTATAAACTGTGAAGATAAAATACAATTCATTAAGGAAAGCCTGAGTAAGGAGTTTTTAGATAATCTTCTATTGATTCTTGAGACGCATCCTAATGGAGATGTGCATTGTGCACTTCATTATTTATGGTCACTATTTTATAAAGAACCTGTTTGCTAGTTTTTAAGAAAATTGGATGGGAAGCCTATCCCCGACCCATAGAGGGTGTTTAAGCCATTCTTGGACGTAAAACCAATGGAAGATGTGAGCCACAATCACAACTACATGTACATATACATGCTTTTTCAAAAATAAATAAATAAATAGAGAGAGAGAGAGATAGAGTGAGACTCCAGCTGGCCTACACATAGGTGGTATGATTGCCCTTTTAATTTGTCATCTATAAAATCCTCTCTTCTTTCCTTTCATTTCTACTCAACCCATACGTTCAACAAATATAAAAGTGTGTAGAAATGGCAAGTTCCTTAGGTCATCATATAAGAAATATTTGTGTTTTCGGTGGATCTAGTCCTAGGAAAGAAAAGGAGTTTTTAGAATCAGCAAATCATATTTGTCAGGTGCTAGCTGACAGAAAGATTCATTTAGTGTGTGGAGGAGACAGTCTAGGGTTAATGGGAGGTGTGTCAATGGCTGTATTTTTAGGAGGTAGTCAAATTTTGGGGGTTGTCCCTGAAGCTTTAGCACAAGGGGACATCAATGGAAAAATAATTGGAGGGGAACTTCAAGTCTCCATAATGTTTATTCGAATGAATGCAATATTTAACCATGTTGATGCCTTTCTTATTTTACCAGGTTGTTTAAGCACACTGGAAGAGATCTTTTATATTTCCTTTTGGGCTTAACTGCACATTCACCGTAAACCCATAGGTTTGTTAAATATTAATAGTTATTATGATAAGTTGTTGTCTTTTCTTGATCATGTTGTGGAACAGGAATTTCTAACTTCTACACAACAAATCATAATCTCTGCTATTACTGCTGAACAATTGATTGACCAACTACAATCTTTTTTTCCTGTAATTGATCCCTCCACGAGTCGCATAAATTGGTCATCTAAGGAAAGCTGTAAAAATCTTAAATTAGATTTAAGCCTTCATTTGTGAATCTTTGTGTCTTTTGGCTTTATTATTATGTTTTATAGTTGATTTGTTGTTAACATAAGTTATAATCATGAATGCTTGACAAGATTTACAAGTATTAGCATTAATCAAATAAGATTACTAATGTAATCATGTTAACAATCTATAATCTGATTAGAACCTTATTTGTGTGTGGTTTCCAATTGAATAATAAGAGTTTATACTATACTTTTTTGACATACCATTAGAAGAACCTCTAACCTTGACATTTGTTATTATCATTGTTTAATCCTTACATTAATATTCCATCTCAAAGTTCTCATTTTCTTCTTCTCCTTCTCCTTCTTTTTCTTTATTATTATTTTTGTTGTTGTTGTTGTTATAATTCTTATTGTTATTATTATTATTATTGTTATTGTTATTACTATTATTGTTGTTGTTGTATTATTATTATTATTTATAATTTGTACAATTAACATCCTTATGGTTCGACCTCGGTCTTGCCGGGTTATTTATTATTTTGACACTCCTATACTTGGGAGAAGACATCAATGTTCTAGTCGTTCCAGTGTGACACGACCAAAAGATTGATGTTTCTCTTAAGTGTAGGAGTATTCAAGTAATAAGTAACCTAACAAGACTAGGGTTGAACCACATGGAGGTTAACTATACAAATTATAAATAATAATAATACAACAACAACAAAAATAAGAATAAAGAGAGCTTTGAGATGTGATATTGATATAAGAATTAAAAAATGATAAAAAGAAATGTCAAAGTTAGATGATCCACTAATGGTATTTCAAACAAGTATAGTGTAAACTCTTATTACTCAAATGAAAACAACACAGAAAGGTGGTTCAATCAGATTACAAATTGTTAATATGATTATATTAGTTATTTTATTTGAATAATGCTAATACTTGTAAATATTGTCAAGTATTTATGATTATAACTTATGTTAACAATAAGTTAAGCTCCTTTCATAACAAAAATGTCAGTTATACCATACGGTTTATGCTATGAAAGTATCAAGCATTTGTTGTACCAAGTGTTATACAACATAAATTTAGATTAATCATTTAAGAAGTAAAGTATTAAGAGTGAATAAGATAAAAAAATATAAAATATGTTAGTATCAAACATTGAAGTCCATGTTGACTTTATACTATACTTATTCTTACAGCATAATAAACTTAACTAAGCATAATGAAAGAAGAGAAACATAAATAAACAAAATAAGATTATAAATAAAATATAAGTTAACTAAGTAAGGGAAATGAAATAAAAAGCATAAATAAGAAATTAATGAAAACAAAACTTAAACATTAAAAAAATATAAAAAAAACATGATCTTGATTTGGAAACCAAGATACTTAAATGCATGGCAAATGCCTCCTTTTATAGGCTAAAATTGGAACTGTTGATTTGATGACTAATTGTTGAGTAGGTGACCAACTCTTGACTTGGTGACAATCCTTATCTTCTTGTCTATCACAAAATCATTATTAATATCAAAATTTAAACAAACTTAAATCATGAAAGTTCTAGGAAATTATATTAGCTTTTTTTATAAAAAAAATTGAGGTCATTTGGACTTCTAGAACTCAAAATATGAGCTAAAAACAGAATAATATCTAGGCCGTAAAATATATTCAGGCTTCTCAAGTTATTGCTAAGATTTGGACTTCTAAACAGCAGAACTAAATCTTATCTTCCCATGAGTGTTTTAGACCTATGTTTTAGCTTTACATCCTACCTAAATCCAAGATCTACAACTCTAGATATGACCTAATGACTAAATAGTGTTCCAGTTTAAGTTGAACCAACATCTTTTTTCAAAATTTAGCCTTCTCTTTGTCCTTTCAATTTCAGTACTTAAACTCATCAATTAATCCTTTCATTTATGTGATAGGCCTGTATTTAAGATGAATATTTACCATAAATTAAAGGTATCCTATGGTATTGGATTTATATTAGTTATTATAAAATATGCTTTAGTTAAGGAGTTATTGATACTTTAAGCGCAATAGATTATATAAAACATTGATAAAAATGCACTTTTAAGTACTAATCACACCCCTCCCAACCAGTTTATTACTAGTCCCTAGTAATCAAAGCATTAAAATAGAAAAATAATTTATAAATTTAACAAAGCAAGGCATTCATTATTAAATTTTCATTAATATATCTAGATAAACAAACTCTCATTAAATTTATATATCTGCTCAATACTTGTTAAAAAAGATATTAATAAACCTTCCTTTTGTGCTCAATATATCAACACATAGTTATGAGGTTTTATTTAGAAGAAAATAAAATTTTTGTTCTAATGTTTAAGGTTAACTTTTTTGGGTTAGGATTATCTTTTTCTTTTTTTTCTTTTTTTTTTAAATAAATATACATATATAACTTAAAACACAATGTATCTTTAACCCATGTAACGAGCTTTCGACTAATGACTTCCAAACTAGTTGGTCTTAGAGCATTAAGTGTTCAAACACCCTTACTAGCTTAGTAATTCAGGATGCAGATATTAATATGTAGATAGTGCAATGTTTGTTTCCTTTAATCTTTTCTCCTCAACCCATGTAACAAGCATTGGGCCAATAGCTTCCAAGTCAGTTGACTTTAGGGTATTAGGTGTTAAAACACCTTTTCGAGCTTAATTACTTAAGTTAGGGAGGTTACAAATCCAAACTTATATATATTTTTATTATCATCAATTTTTTTTCAAATTATATATTATCCATTTCCCTTAGTTGTTACTTTTAACAAGAGAACATAAATAATATAATAATCTAATGTGCAACTCACAATTATATGTTAAAATGTGTATGAAAATGAAGGTTTAAGAATACTTGTTAAATGATTATATAAGCAGAATTAAGTGATAAACAATACGAGAGTTTGTAAACCTAAATATTTCAAGAAGTATTTTGATAAACCTTGTTAAAAACATTTACTAAGGTGCGTCTTAAGAGTCACTTTAACAAAACAACTCCTTTATTCTATCATCCTATTAACAACAGTTTTGGAAATAGTTCATGAATAAAAAACATAATTAGTTAATTTTTTAAAAAAATATCAACTACTACTCTTTTTTCCTTAACTACAATTAGACATTGTCCTCAATGTCCTAAGGTAAAAAGACAGAGTATAAAAAATATCACCTAAAACAGCAAACACTAACAAACCTAAAACACACTTAAATAAATATGAGAAATAACAAAATAAAATAATATGTTATTAATAAAATAAAAAAGCAAAAGTTTCACACATAAAAGCTCAAATCCAATTTAGTTGAACAATTTATACAACTCATAAAGGAATTAATTACAGGAATAAAATATTGTAGTTGGTCAATCAATTGTTCAGCAGTTGCAACAGATATTATGATTTGTCATGTTGAAGATGTTTGAAATTTCTGTTCCAAAGCATGATTAAGAAAAGACAACAATTTATTATAAAAACCATTAACATTTAATAGACCATAGGTTTATAGTGAACATGCAGTTGGGCCCAATAGAAAATTTGAAAGATCTCTTCCTATATGTCCAGACTACCTGGTAAGGCAATGAAGGCATCAACATGTTTAAATATGACATTCATTTGATTAGACATTGTAAAGACCTATAGTTCCTCTCCAATTGTTTAAAATGATATCCCCTTGTGTTAAAGCTTTGGGGACCACCCCCAAAACTTGGCTACCTAAAAATATAGTTATTGACACTCCTTCCATTAACCTAAGGTTGTCTCCCCCATGCACTTGAGGAATCTTTCTCTTAGCTAGTACCTGAATAAGATGATTTGCTGATTCTAAAAATTTGTTTTCTTTCTCAGGACTGGATCCACCAAAAACATAAATGTTTCTTATGTGATGACTTAAGAAACTTACAATTTTTACATGCTTCTATATCTGTTAAATGTACAGGTTGAGCAGAAATGAAAGGAAGGAAGCGAAGATTTTCTAGATGAGAAATTGAAAATATAGTCATACCACCTATATGTAAGCTAGCTAGACTCTATCTCTCTCTCTCTCTTTAGTTATTTATTTTTTTTTAAAGCATATATATATATATATATATAGGTAGTTGTGATTACAGCTCACACCTTCTCTTGATTTTACGTCTAAGAACAGCTTAAACACCCTTTTATGAGTTGAAGATAAACTTTCCATCTAGTTTTCTTAAAATCTGGAAAACAAAGTTTTTTTTTGTTAGATTTATAAGGCTATGTCAAGCATTTTCTTTATGAAAATAGGGTCATAAGTCATGAAATGCACAATGCACATCTCTACCAGGATACATCTTAAGAGTTAATAGAAGATTATCTAATGATTCCTTATGTTTTGAAATAAATCCTGAAATAAGAAAATTAATATTTTTATCGAACCAAGGCATTGAAATATCGCTTTGTGTGATGTCTGATGTTAAATCTGTTGTCACTCTTGATAAAAGATTTGCATCAATATTTTTTATGCTTTATTCATCCGTAATTTCTTCATGAGAATAATCATTTGTAAATCTTGAAATTCATCCAACTCAATTTTACTCAAAGTATATTCAAGTTGATCATAAACTAATTCTTTAATAAAATCTACTTATTGTAAATCATTATCATCTCCAAGTTGCTTACAAATATTGAAAATATTCATCTACAATATCATGTTCCCAAATGATAGCTTCATTAGTCCATTCTTACAATTAATCAATGCTTTACAAGTTTCAATAAATGCATGCAATGTTTCCTCAAAAAGTTTTCTAGAAGGTGGAGCATAAGGAGACACATATCTATAAGAATTTTGGAAATTATGGTGTGTTTGAGTTTTATCTATAAGAATTTTGGAAATTATGGTGTGTTTGAGTTTATGCATTATTATTATCACTCTTCCAACTGAAATTTGGGTGATTTCTTCAATGAGGGTTATATGTTTGCGAGTATGGGTTATGATTGGGCCTTTAAAAACTATTTAAAACATAGACTTGTTCATGGAGACATTCCTTAAAAGAAGGCAAAGTTAGACAGTCATTGGTTTCATAGAGTTGACATACAATGTCTTGAACAAATTTTAATTTACTACTCCTTTTTAATTCTAGTGGTTTGACTTTCCTAGCTAAAGATGCAAACATGGCTTGGAGGTTATGATCTTCCCTAAGGTTATACATACTTCCACTAGATATATAAGGTTGAGTTTTACCTAGTGCCTCATAAATGCCTATAGTGTCCTAATTTTAAGCATTTTCAACTAAGTCTAGATACTTCATGGCTTCATTAATGTCTTTATCTTTAAAAGTTTCAGTGCACATCAATTCGACTATTTATCTATCTCTAGGTGTTAACCCTTCATAAAAATGTAAAGCCAATCTTGAACTTTTAAAAACATAATGAGAGCAAGTATTAAGCAAGTCCTGACACCTACCACAACATTGGTAAAATGTTTCTCCTGGTTTTTAAGTGAAAGTGGTGATTTGTCTTTTGAAAGAGCTAGTTCTTTGAGATGGAAAAAACTTCTTTAAAAATTATTGTTGTATTTCATCTCAAGTACAAATAGATTCTGGTCTCAAATTTTATAGCCATGATTTAGTTTTCTCTTTTAATAAAAAAGAAAAAAGCTTTAATCTGATGGTGTTTATATTGCAATTTAAGTTATTATAAGTGTTACAGACCTTCTCAAATTCTCTTAAATGCAAGTATAGATTTTTTAAATCTAAACCATGAAAAGAAGGTAAAAGTTGAATAATATCTGGCTTAAAATTGAAATGAGATACATCAGGATGAAAAATTATGCATAATGGTGCACTTGTTCTTGTGGAATTTATGTGGTCTCTAAGTGTTCTAACACGATTATTCTTATTATTTTTATTATGAAGCGATTGATTATCTTCTGCGACCATATTTTCTAAAAATAATGAAAATGTTTTACAAAGTCTACCACTTAAAGTATGTGACCAAACTCTTATGCATGTGTGGAAAGAGAATAAAAAAAAGAAGAAAACAAAAGAAAAGAAACAAAGTTAGATACAAGAAAAATGAAAAGAGAATAAAATAAAAATTGTAATTTATACAAGAATTTACCTCCCCAGCAATGACGCCAAAAACTTGATACGACTAAAAAGATGGTTGACATGACTAAAAGATTGATGTCTTCTCCTAAGTGCAGGAGTGTCTAAATAATAAATAACCAGCCAAGACCAGGGTCAAACCACAGGGGGGTTAATTGTATAAATTATAGATGAAAAAATACAACAACAATAATAGCAATAATAATAGTAGTAGCTATGGTACTATTAGTAGTAGTAGTAGTAATAATAATAATAATAATAATAATAATAATAATAATAATAAAGAAAAAAAGGATAAGAAGGAGAAGAAAATGAGAACTTTAAGATGGAATATTAATAAAAAGATTAAACAATGATAATAACAAATATCAATGTTAGAGTTTCCACTAATGGTATGTCTAACAAGTATAGTATAAACTCTTATTATTCAATTAGAAACCACACACAAAAGAGGTTCCGATTAGATTATAAATTGTTAATATGATTACATTAGTTATCTTATTCAAATAATGCTAATACTTGTAAATATTGTCAAGTATTCATGATTATAACTTATGTTAATAACAAATCAAGTTCCTTTCGTAGCATAGGTATAGGTTATACCATACAGTTAGGCTACGAATGTGCCAAACATTTCTTGTATCAAATGTTATACAACGTAAATCTAGATTAATTATTTAATAAGCAAAGTATTAAAAGTGAGCAAGATAACAAATACAAAACATGTTAGTATCAAACATTAAAATCCATGTTGAGTATATACTATACTTATTCTTAAACCATTAGTATAACCTTCTCACCTTGACAAAATAAACTTAGCTAGATATAATGAAAGAGAGAAACATAAATAAACAAGATAAGAATATAAATAAGATAAAAGTTAACTAAGTAAATGAAAGGAAATGAAAGACATAAACTTGATATTAATTAAAGCAAAGCATAAACATTACAAAAAATACAAAGAGAGAAAGCAAGAGCATTATATTGATATGGAAACCAAGATGCCTAAATGCTTGGCAAATGCCTCCTTTTATAGGTCAAAATTGAAAACTATTGATTTGATAACTAATTGATGAGTTAGTGGCGAACTCTTGACCTGTTAGCAATCCTTATCTTCTCTTGTCTTCCCAAAACATCATTGATAACATCAGAATTGAAACCACTTGAATATAAAAGTTGTAGGAAATTATCTCAGCTTTCTAGAAGAAAAAAAAAGAAGTCATTTGGACAACAAGAACTCAAGATATGGGCCAAACACTAAACAGTGAAAGGGTTGAAGGATAGGTTCGGACTTCTTCGTTGTTGCTATAATGTAGAGTTGAAAATGATCTTTTTAAATCTTGGGCTCCTATGAAAGTTGTAGGCCTATATCTTACCTTTCCATTCATATAAAGTAGACCTAAATCCGATATCTACAGCTCCAGATATGACCCAATTACATAATAGTGTTCTGGTTTGAACTGCACCAACATCTCTTTTCTAAGTTTTGTCATCTCTTTGTCCTTTCAATTTCAGTTTTTAAATTCATTAATCAATCCTTTTAGGTATGTGATAGGCCTACATTTACCACAAATTAAATGAATCTTATATTATTTTAAAACATATTTTAGTTAAGGAGTTAATGATACTTTAAGTGCAAAATGATGATATAAAATCTTGATAAAAATACACTTTTAAGTACTAATCACACCCTCAACCTGCTTATTACTAGTCCTTAGTAATCAAAGTGTTGAAATTGAAAAATAATTTGTAAATTCCACAAAGTAAAGTATTCATCATTCAACTTTCATTAATCTATCCATATAAATAGACTCTCATTAAATTTATATATCTACTCAATACCTCTTAAACAAGATATTAATAAACCTTTCTTTTATGCTCAATATATCAACATATACTTATGGGGTTTTTCTTGAAAGAAAACAATTTTTTTCCTAATGTTTAAGGTTAACTTCTTTGTGTTGGGATTATTAGTTTTTTTCTTATTTTTTTAATATATACACATATAACTTAAAACATCATACATCTTTAACCTATGTAAGGTCTTCAAACATTAAGTGTTGAGACACCTCTACAAGCTTAGTAACTTGGGTTGCCGATACTGATCTGTAGATAGTGCAATGTTTGATTTCTTTAAGCTTTTATCCTTAATCCATGTAACAAGTGTTGCGCCAATAGCTCCCAAGTCATTTGACTTTAAGGTATTAGGTGTTAAAACACCCCTTCAGGCTTAATTGCCTAAGTTAGGGAGGCTACGAAACCAAACTTATCTATATTTTTATTATCATTATTTTTTTTTCTTTTTTCAAATTATATACTATCTCTTTCCCTTAATTGTTACCTTTAACAAAAGAACATAAATAATATAATAATCCAATGTGCAACCCATAATTATATGTTAAAGTGTGTGTGTGAAAAATAAGGTTTAAAAATTCATGTTAAATGAGCATATGAGCAGAATTAATTGATAACAATGTGAGTTTGTAAACGTGAATATTTCAAGAAGTATTATAAAGACCTTGTTAAGAACGGTTACTACGATGCGTCTCATGAGTTACTTTAACAAAATAGCTCATTTACTTTGTTATCCTAGTAACTACATTTTTGCATATGTTTTATGAAATAGAAAACACATTTAGTTAAATTTTTTTGTCAACTACAACCCTCTCCCCTCAACCAAAATGACACATTGTCGTCAATGTCCTAAAGTAGAAAGATAGAGTATAAAAGACATCACCTGAAATAACAAACACTGACAAACCTAAAACACACTTTAACAAAAATAAAAAATAACAAAACACAATAATAAAACCAAAAGACATAAAAATTCACAAATAAAGACTCAAATCCAATCTAAGCTTTTTATGGCTTTCCTTAAATGACCAATTTATACGATTTGTGGAGGGATCAATTACAGGAATGAAAGATTGTAGTTGGTCAATCAATCATTTAATAGTAGCAGCAAAGATTATGATTTGTCATGTAAAAGATATTAGAAATTCTTGTTCCACATCATGATAAAAAAAGACAACAATTTATCATAATAACCATTAACATTTAACAGACCTATGAGTTTATGGTGAATATGTAATTGGGCTTAAGAGGAAATATGAAAGATCTCTTCCAATATGCCTAGGCTACCTGGTAAAGTAATGAAGGCATCAACATGGTTAAACATTGCATTCATTTGAGTAGATATTATGGAGACCTGTAGTTCCTCTCTAATTGTTTTTCCAATGATGTCCCCTTGTGCTAAAGCTTTGGAGACGACTCCTAAAACTTGACTACCTTATAAAAATATAGCTATTGACACACTTCCCATTAACCAAAGGCTACCTTCCCATTGCTTCATTAAGGTCTTTATCTTCAAAGGTTCTATTGCACATTAATTCAACCATTTGCCTATCTTTAGGTGTTAAGCCTTTATAAAAATATAAAACCAATCTCCATATCTCAAAACCATGATGAAGGTAAGTATTAAGCAAGTCTCAATACCTATCCTAACATTGATAAAATGTTTCTCCTAGTTTTTAAGTGAAAGTGGTGATTTTTCTTTTGAAAGAGTTTGTTCTTTAATATGGGGAAAACTTCTTTAAAAACCATTGTTGTATTTCATCCCAAGCACGAATGGATCCAGATCTCAAATTTTGTAGCCATTTTTTAGCATTTTTTAAATGAAAAAGAAAAAGCTTTAATTTGATGGTGTTCATGCTACCATTTGAATCATTATATGTGTTGCAAACCTCCTCAAATTCCCTTAAATGCAAGTAAGGATTTTCCAAATCTAGGCCATGAAAAAAAAGAGTAAAAGTTGAATAATAACTAGCTTAAAATTGAAATGAGATGCATCAGGAGGGAAAACTATGCATAATGGTGCACTTGTTCTTGTGGGATTCATGTGGTCTCTAAATGTTCTAACATGGTTATTCTCATTATGAAGTGACTGATTATCTTCTTCAGCTATATTTTCTGAAAATTATGAGAATACCCTATAAAGTCTACCATTTAATGTACGTGACTTCACTCTCATGCACGTGTAGCAATAGAATAAAAAAAAGAAAACAAACGAAGGAGAAACAAAAGAAAAGAAATAAAGTTATATACAAGAAAAGTAAAAAAAGAATAAAATAAATACTATAATATGTACAAGAACTCACCTCCCCGGCAACGGCGCCAAAAACTTGACACAACAAAAAGATTGATGTCTTCTCCCAAGTGCAAGAGTGTCGAAGTAATAAATAACCAGGCAAAAATAGAGTCAAACCACAAGGAGATTAATTGTATAAATTATAGATGATAATAATACATCAACAATAACAATAATAACAATAACAATAACAACAACAACAACAACAATAATAGCAATAATAATAGTAGTAGTAGTAGTACTAATAATTAAAAAAAAAGGAGAAGAAGATGAGAACTTTGAGATGGAATATTAGTGCAAGGATTAAACAATGATAATAACAAATGTCAATGTTAAAGGTTCCACTAATGGTATGTCAAACAAGTATAGTATAAACTTTTATTATTCAATTGCAAACCACACACAAAGGAGATTCCAATCAGATTATAAATTATTAACATGATCACATTATTTATCTTATTCGATTAATGTTAATACTTGTAAATCTCGTTAGGCATTTATTATTATAACTTATGTTAACAACAAATCAAGTTCCTTTCATAGCTTAGGTGTTGATTATACCATACAGTATGGGCTATGAGAGTATCAAGTATTTGTTGTACCAAGTGTTATACAATATAAATCTAGATTAGTCATTTAACAAGCAAAGTATTAAATTGTGAACAAGATAACAAATACAAAACATGTTAGTATCAAACATTAAAGTCTATATTAAGTTTACACTATACTCATTCTTACACCATCAGAGTAACCTTTTCACCTTGACATAATAAACTTACCTAATCATAATGAAAAAAAAAAGAAAAATAAATAAGCAACATAAGAACATAAATAAGATAAAAATTAACTAAGTAAATAAAATGAAATGTAAGGCATAAACTTGATATTAATTACAACAAAGTATAAACATTACAAAAAATACAAAGAGAGAAAGCAAGAGCATGATCTTGATCTGAAAACCAAGATGCCTAAATGTATGGGAAATCCCTTTTATAGACCAAAATTGATAACTATTGATCTGATGACTAATTGATGAGTGGGTGGTCAACTCTTAGCTTGGTGACAATCCTTATCTTCTCTTGTCTACCCAAAAGATCATTGATAACGTCAGAATTAGAACCACTTGAAATGAAAGTTGTAGGAAATTGTCTCAGCTTCCTAGGAAAAAAAAAAAGAGATCATTTGGACTTCTAGAACTCCAGATATGGGTCAAACACTGAACAATATTTGGGCTGTAAGACAGATTTATACTTCTTTGTTATTACTATGATTTGGACTTGAAAATGACCTTTTTAAATCTTGGGCTCCATATGAAAGTTGTAGGCATAGGTCTTAACTTTCCATCCATATAAAGTAAACCTACATCCGAGATCTACAGTTCTAGATATGATCTAATTACCAAACAGTATTCTAGTTTGGACTGTACTAACATCTCTTTTATAAGTTTGGTCATCTCTTTATCTTTTTAATTTTAGTTCTTAAATTCATCAATTAATACTTTTATTTATATGATAGGCCTGCATTTAAAATTAATTAAGGTAACTTATATTATTAGATATGTTATTTTAAAACATGCTTTAGTTAAGGAGTTATTGATACTTCAAGTGCACAATGATGATATCAAACCTTGATAAAAATGCACTTTTAAGTATTAATCATTGGTGCCTTCTCCGAAGTGCAGGAGTATTGAATTAATAAATAATCCAGCAAGATCGAGGTCGAACCATAAGGAGATAAACTATATAAATTATAAATAACAATAATACCATAATAACAACAATAATAAGGAGAGCTTTGAGATGTAATATTAATATAAGGATTAAACAATGATAAAAACAAATTTCAAGATTAAAAGATCTACTAATGGTATTTCAAACAAGTATAGTATAAACTCTTTTTATTACTTAATTGGAAAGCACACACAAAAAAGGTTCCTATCAAATCATAAATGGTTAACAGGATTATATTTGTTATACCATACAGTATAGGCTATGAAAGTGCCAAGTATTTGTTGTACCAAGTGTTAAAGAGTGAACAAGATAACAAATAGAAAACATGTTACTATCAAACATTATAGTCCATGTTAAGCTTACACTATACTTATTCTTACACCATTAGTATAACCTTTTCACCTTGATATAATAAACTTAACTAAACATAATGAAAGAAAGAAAAATTAATAAATAAAATAAGAATATAAATAAGACAAAAGTTAACTAAGTAAAGGAAAAGAAATGAAAGGTATAAACTTGATATTAATGAAAACAAAACCTAAACATTACAAAAAATATAAGGAAAGAAAGTAAGAGCATGATCTTGGTCTAGAGACCAAGATGCCTAAATGCATGACAAATGCCTCTTTTTATAAGCCAAAATTGAGAACTATTGATTTGATAACTAATTGATGATTGAGTGGCCAACTCTTGACTTGGTGACAATCTTTATCTTCTCTTGTCTACTCAAAATATCATTAATAACGTTAGAATTAGAACCACTGGAACATGAAAGTTGTAGGAAATTGTCTCAGCTTCCTAGAAGGAAAAAAAAAAAAGAAGGTCATTTGGACTTCTAGAACTCCAGATATGGGTTAAACACTGAACAATATTCAGATTGTAGGACAGATTCAAACTTCTTTGTTATCTCTACGATTTGGACTAGAAAATGACCTTTTTAAATCTTAGGCTCCATATAAAAGTTATAGGCCTATGTCTTACATTTCCATCCATATAAGCTAGACCTAAATCTGAGATCTGCAGCTCCAAATATGACTCAATTACCAAACAATATTCCGGTTTGGACTGCACCAACATTTCTTTTCTATGTTTGGCCATCTTTTTGTCCTTTCAATTTTAGTTATTAAACTCATCAATCAATACTTTTATTTATGTAATAGGACTGCATTTTAAAATGAATATTTACTTTAAATTAAAGGTATCTTATATTATTAGATATGTTATTATAAAGCATGTTTTAGCTAAGGAGTTATTGATACTTCAAGTGCAAAATGATGATATAAAACCTTGATAAAAATACACTTTTAAGTACTAATAATACTCTCCGATTAGCTTATTACTAGTCCCTATGAATCAAAGCATTTAAATAGAAAAATAATTTACATATTCCACAAAGTAAGGTATTTATCATTCAACTTCCATTAATCTATCTAGATAAATAAACTCTCATTAAATTTATATATCTACTCAATACCTCTTAAACAAGATATTAATAAACCTTTCTTTTATGCTCAATATATCAACACATAGTTATGGGGCTTTTCTTGGAAGAAAACAAAATTTATGTTCTAATGTTTAAGATTAACTTCCTTGGATTGAGATTATTTTTTCTCTTGTTTTTTTTTAATATATAGACATATAACTTAAAACATCATACATCTTTAACCCATATAACGAGCTTTTGGTTAATGACTCTTGGATCAGTTGGTCTTAGGGCATTAGGTATTAAGACACCCCTACGAGTTTAGTAACTCGAGTTGCCGATACTGATACGTAGATAGTGCAATGTTTGATTTTCTTAAGCTTTACTCCTCAACCCATGTAATAAGTGTTGGGCCAATAGCTCCCAAGTTGGTTGACTTTAAGGTATTGGGTGTTAAAACACCCCTTCGTGCTTAATTGCTTAGGTTATGGAGCCTATCAAACCAAACTTATCTATATTTTTATTATCATCATTTTTTTTGCTCTTTTTTGTTTAATTTTTTTTCAAATTATATACTATCTTTTTCCCTTAGTTATTACCTTTAACAAAAGAACATAAATAATGTAATAATTCAATGTGCAACCCACAATCATATGTTAGAGTGTGTGTGTGAAAATTAAGGTTTAAAAATGCATATGAGCAGAATTAATTGATAATAATGCAAGAGTTTGTAAACTTGAATATTTTAAGAAAGTATTATGATAGACCTTGTTAAAAATAGTTACTAAGATGTGTATCAAGAGTCACTTTAACAAAAAAGCTCTTTTACTCTGTCATCCTAGTAACAATAATTTTGCACATGCTTTATAAAATAGAAAACACAGTTAGTTAATGTTTTTGGGTCCATTACTACCCTCTCTCCCTAACCAAAATGAGACATTGTCCTCAATGTCCTACTATAGAGAAATAGAGTACAGAAGACATCACCTGAAATAACGAACACCAACAAACATGAAACACTCTTAAACAAATATAAGAAACAATAAACACAATAATAAAACTAAAAGACATAAAGATTCACAAATGAAGACTCAAATCTAATCTAAGCTTTTTACAGTGTTTTATAAATGACCAATTTATACGACTCATGGAGGGATCAATTACAGGAATGAGAGATTGTAGTTGGTTAATCAATTGTTTAGCAGTAGCAGCACAGATTATGATTTGTCGTGCTGAAGATTTTAGAAATTCCTATTCAATAGCATGATCAAGAAACGACAACAACTTATCATAATAATCATTAACATTTAACAAACCTATAGGTTTATTGTGAATGTGCAGTTGAGCCCAAGAGGAAATATGAAAGATCTCTTCCAATATGTCCAGGCCACGTGGTAAGGTAATGAAGGCATCAACATGGTTAAACATTGCATTCATTCAAACAAATATTATGGAGACCTATAGTTTTTCTCTAATTGTTTTTCCAATGATGTCCCCTTGTGTTAAAGCTTTGAAGATAACCCTCAAAGCTTAACTACCTCCTAAAAATACAGCTACTGACACACCTTCCATTAACTCAAGACTGCCTCTTCCACACACTATATAAATTTTTCTCTCAGCTAGCACCTGATCAAGATGATTTGCTAATTCTAAAAACTCCTTTTCTTTCTCACGACTAGATCCACCAAAAACACAAACATTTCTTATGTGATGACTTGAGGAACTTGCCATTTCTACACACTTCTATATTTGTTGAATGTATGGAATGAGTAGAAATAAATGGAAGGAAGAGAAGATTTTATAAATGAGAAATAAAAAGGCAATCATACCACCAAAAACACCTAAAAAGGCAATCATACCTTCTAAAAATACAGCTACTAACACATCTTCCATTAATTCAAGACTGCCTCTTCCACATACTAAATAAATCTTTCTCTCAGCTAGCACCTCATCAAGTTGATTTGCTGATTCTAAAAACTCCTTTTCTTTCTCAAGACTAGATCCACCAAAAACACAAACATTTCTTATGTGATGACCTAAGGAACTTGTCATTTCTACACACTTCTATATTTGTTGAATGTATGAAATGAGTAGAAATAAATGGAAGGAAGAGAAGATTTTATAAATGAGAAATAAAAAGGCAATCATACCACCTATATTTAGGCCAGCTTGACTCTCACACACACACTCTCTTTTTATTTATTTATTTAAAAAAACATGTGTATGTACAGGTAGTTGTGATTGTGGCTCACATCTTCCCTTGATTTTACATTCAAGAATGACTTAAACGCCCTCTATGGGTCAGGGATAGGCTTCCCATCTAATTTTCTTAAAAACTAGCAAACAAGGTTTTTTTTTTAATCAGATTCCCAAGACTATGTCAAGTATGTTCTCTATAAAAATAGGTTCATAAGTAATGGATTGCATAATGCTTATCTCCACTATGATGAGACTTAAGAGTCTAGAGAAAATTATCTAAAGACTCTTTATGTTTTGAAATAAATCCCACCTTTTGATAATTTTCACAGGTTTTGCAAAATGCATGTGAGTCCTTAAACATGGTGGGCTAGTAAAATCCACTTTATATGATTTCTGCGATCCTCTTTTTTTATGAGAAATGATCCCCACGTGCCTTAAAGTAACAAAATTTAATGACACTACTTACCTCATTGTCAAGAATGCATCTTTGAAATATTTGATTAGGATAATAATTGAATAAGTAAGGGTCATCCCATTAAAATTTTTGCACGTCGCTAAAAACTTTTCTTTTATCTTCAGTATTCTAATGAGCTGGAAAAAATCCTAAAGTAAGAAAATTGATATTTTTAGCAAATCAAGGCATTGAACTAAGAGAAAGTAAGGACTCGCTAGAAAAGTAATCATTGATTGATGTGATGTCGAATGTCGAATCTATTGTCACTCTTGATAAAAGATCCATATTAATATTTTCAATGCCTTTTTCATCCTTGATTTTTTCCTCTTTAGTCATAGAATGATGAAATGGAAGTGTTAGTGGGAAATCAGTCTTTTCTTTGCAATATTTAGATTCAACCCCTTCCTCACCCTTAGAGATTGTCTCATCATCTTTCTCATCAGGTTCAAGAATTGGTTTTTGAATAACCTTACCACTACAAAAGGTGATGACTGATTTGACTTGATTCATGTGTTGACTTCCATAACTATTTGCATTTGCATTCTATTACCCCTAAGGATTTTGCTATATTTGAGATGGAAATTTACCTTTCTCTTAAAAACTGAAAGTTGATGTGAATTTTATAAGAGTATCTTTAAAATTTATCATGCTTTGAGCAAGTTAAGTATTGATTGTCTCTTGCTTTTCAATAAACGCATACAAAGTTTTCTCAAAATTTCTTCTAAGAGGTGGAGCATAAGAAGGTGCATAGTCATGAGAATCTTGGAAATTATAGTGTGCTTGAAACTGTGGTTATGAAGTTTGTGCATTTTCACTCTTCCAACTGAAATTTGGGTGATTTCTCCAACTTGGATTGTATGTTTGTGAGTATGGTTTATGATTAAGCCTTTGAAAACTGTTTAAAATATGGGCTTGTTTATTGAGACATTCCTTAAAAGAAGACAAAGTTGGATAATCATTAGTTGAATGTTCACTAGTTTCATATATTTGACACGCAATGTCTTGAATATATTTTAACTGACTACTCTTTTTCAATTCTAGTACCCTGATTGTTTTAGCTAAAAATGCAAACCTAGCTTGAAGATCATGATCTTCTTTAAGGTTATATATACCTCCACTAGATGTATGAGGTTAAATTTTACTCGGTGCTTCATAATTACCTACAGTGTCCTAATTTTAAGCATTTTCAGCTAATAAGTCTAAGTACTCAATTACTTTATTAGGGTCTTTATCTTCAAAAGTTTCATTGCACATCAATTCAACCATTTGCTTATCTCTAGGTGATGACCCTTTATAAAAATGTGAAACTAATCTCTATGTTTCAAAACCATGATAAAGGCAAATATTAAGCAAGTCTCAATATCTATCCTAAAATTAGTAAAATATTTCTCCTGATTTTTTAGTGAAAATGATGATTTGTCTTTTGAAAGAATTTGTTCTATGAGAAAGGAAAAACTTCTTTAAAAACTATTGCTGCATTTTATCCCAAGCATGAATGGATCCTGACCTAAGATTTTATAGCCATGTTTTAGCTTTACTTTTAATGAAAAAAGAAAAAAAGTTTTAATCTGATAGCGTTCATGCCATAGTTTAAGTCATTATAAGTGTTACATACCTCCTCAAATTCCCTTAAATGCAAATATAGATTTTCTAAATCTAAGCCATAAAAGGAAGGTAAAAGTTGAATAATGTCTAGCTTAAAATTAAAATGAGATGCATCAGAAGAAAAAACTATGCATGATGATGCACTTATTCTTGTGAGATTTATGTGGTCTCTAAATGTTTTACCATGATTATTTTCATTATTCTCATTATGAAGTGATTGATTATCTTCTTCGGCTATATTTTTTGAAAATGATGTGGATACCCTATAAAGTCTACTACTTATTGTTTGTAACCACACTTTCATGTACGTGTAGGAATAGAATAAAAGGAAGAAGAAAACAAAAGAAGAAGAAACAAAGTTATATATAAGAAAAGTGAAAAGAGAAAATAAAATAAATACTATAATTTTTACAAGAAACTACCTCCCTGGCAACAACGCCAAAAACTTGACAATACCAAAAGATTGATGTCTTCTTTACAGTACAGGAGTGTCGAAGTACTAAATAACCCAGCAAGATAGGGGTTAAACCATAAGGAGGTTAATTATATAAATTATAAATAACAACAATAATAGTAATAATAGTAGTAGTAGTAATAGTACTAAAGAAGAAGAAGAATTAGTCATCAAATCAATAATACTATAATACTTGACAATCCTAATATAACAAAAACAATAATAATATTAATATTACTACTACTACTACTACTACTAATACAGTCATCAAATCAATAATACTATAATATTTGACAATCCTAATATAACAACAACAATAATAATATTAATATTACTACTACTACTACTACTACTAATACAGTCATCAAATCAATAATACTATAATACTTGACAATCCTAATATAACAACAACAATAATAATATTAATATTACTACTACTACTACTACTACTACTAATATAGTCATCAAATCAATAATACTATAATACTTCACAATCCTAATATAACAACAACAATAATAATATTAATATTACTACTACTACTACTACTAATACTATTACTAATAATAATAATAATAATAACAGAAAAAGAAGAAAAAGTTGATAAGAACTTTGACATGGAAGATTAATGTAATGATTATATAATGATAACAATAAATGTCAAGTTTAGAGGATCCATTAATGGTATGTCAAACAAGTATAGTATAAAATCTTATTATTCAATTGAAAACCACACACACAAAGAAGGTTCCAATCAGATTATAAATTGTTACATGATTATATGAGTTATCTTATTTGATTAATGCTTATACTTGTAAACCTTGTTAGGTATTCATGATTATAACTTATGTTAACAACAAATCAAATTCCTTTCATAGCTCAAGTGTTGGTTATACCATACAAGATGGGCTATGAAAGTGCCAAGCATTTGTTGTACCAAATATTATACAACATAAATCTAGATTAATCATTTAACAAGTAAAGTATTAAAGAGTGAATAACATAATAAATATAAAACATGTCAGTATTAAACATTAAATTCATGTTAAGTTTACACTATACTTATTCTTACACCATTAGTATAATCTTTTCACCTTGACATAATAAATTTAGCTAAACATACTGAATGAAAAAAATATTAATAAATAAAATAAAAATATTAATAAGATAAAAGTTAATTAAGTAAAGAAAATGAAATGAAGGGCATAAACTTGATATTAAGGAAAACAAAACCTAAACATTACAAAAAAAATACAAAGAGAGAAAGCAAAGCATGATTTTGATCTAGAGACCAAGATGTCTAAATGCATGGCAAATGTCTCCTTTTATAGGCCAAAATTGAGAACTATTGATTTGATGGCTAATTGATGAGTGGGTGACCAACTCTTGACTTCGTGACAATCCTTATCTTCTCTTGTCTGCCTAAAATATCACTAATAACGTTAGAATTGGAACCACTTGAAACATGAAAGTTCGGACTGTAGGACAGATTCAGAATTCTTTGTTTTTGCTACAATTTAAACTTGAAAATGACCTTTTTAAATCTTAGGCTTATATAAAGTTGTAAGCCTATTTCTTACCTTTTCATCCATATAAAGCAAACCTAAATCCGAGATCTACAACTCCAAATATGACCCAATTACCAAATAGTGTTCGAGTTTGGACTACACCAATATCTCATTTCTATGTTTGGCCATCTCTTTGTCCTTTCAATTTTAATTCTTAAACTCATCAATTAATCATTTCATTTATGTGATAGACCTACATTTAAAATGAATATTTACCACAAATTAAATGTATCTTATATTATTAGAAATGTTATTATAAAGCATGTTTTAGTTAAGGAGTTATTGATACTTCAGGTGCAAAATGATAATATGAAACCTTGATAAAAATACACTTTTAAGTATTAATTATAAGGTATTCATGATTATAACTTATGTTAACAACGAATCAAGTTCCTTTTATAGTCGAGTTATGTGTTACACTATATGGTTAGGCTATGAAAGTGCCAAGTATTTGTTGTATCAAGTGTTACACAACATAAATTTAGATTAACTATTTAATAAGCAAAGTATTAAAAGTGAGCAAGATAACAAATACAAAACATGTTAGTATCAAACATTAAAATCCTTGTTGAGTATACACTATACTTATTCTTACACCATTAGTTTAACCTTTTCACCTTGATATAATAATCTTAGCTAAACATAATAAAGAAGAGAAGCATAAATAAATAAGATAAAAACATAAATAAGATATAAGTTAACCAAGTAAAGAAAAGGAAATGAAAACCATAAATAAGAAATTAATGAAAGTAAAACTTACGCATTACAAAAATATAAATAAAAAAAAGCAAGAACATGATCTTGATCTAAAAATCAAAATGCCTAAATGCATGGCAAATGTCTCATTTTATAAGCTAAAATTTGGAAATATTGGTTTGATGACTAATTGTTGAGTGGGTGGCTAACTCTTGACTTGGTGATAATTCTTATCTTCTTGTCTAAACCAAATATCATTGCTAATGTCAGAATTTAAATAGACTTGAATCATAGAAGTTCTAGGAAATTGTCTCAACTTTCCAACAAAAAAATTAAGGTTATTTGGACTTTTAGAACTCAAGATATAGGCTCAACACTAAATAGTGTTTGGCTTATAAGACAGATTCAAACTTCTTTGTTGTTGCTAAGATTTGGACCACCAAATATCAGAATTGAGTCTTGCATTACCATGATTGTTTTAGGCTTATGTCTTAGCTTTCTAGCTATATAAATCAAATTAAAATTCAAGATTTATAGCTCTAAATATGTCCCGATGACTGAATAGTGTTCTAATTTTGACTGAACTAACATCTCTTTTCTAAACTTGGCTCCATCATTATCTTCTAAATTTCAAAAGTTAAACTCATCGTTCAGTATTTTCATTTATGTGATAGATCTGCATTTAAGATAAACATTTACTATAAATTAAAGGTATTTTATAATAGCAGATATGATATTATAAAACATGTTCTAGTTAAAGAGTTATTGATACTTCATATGCAAAATGATAATATAAAACCTTGATATAAGCATAATTTTAAGTACTAATCATTAATCCCTTATAATATTGTTTATTAAGCTTTGGATATGGTTTAGATTTCTAATAGTTTCCATTACTGGTGGTTCTTCTACAGACAAGTCAAACTCTTAGCAAAAGCTTCCTAATTCCTGTCTGGTTCGCTTCATTTCTTACTTTAAATGCTTTTAAAGCTGAAGATCTTTGCATATCTTAAGACCTTCCTTTTAGGTAAAATGGACTAACTAACCATATGTACATTGGTCATAAAGGATTATTTTTTGATACAAAAATATATTTGATTTTGCTTTGGATTTTTTCTTCTAAAAGAATAGGCAAACATGTAAGGAATTTTCTTTTTAAAAGGACTAGTTTGAGTCTTCACAGAGCATACCTCGAATGAGGAAAGTGTTTTTATACCATTAAAAATCGCTAAGCTTCTTGCATCTAAGATTTGAAAGGAGTTCAACACCTTTATCTTTTAGATGAGAAGGATCTCCTACAAAATATAAAGAGAAGGTCAACATAAGAGTTGAAACATCTTGAATGGTATTTCCGAAGAAGTAGAGGATAAGTGTTTGTTTTTCAGTCATTTAAATGGAATTTAGGATTTGAAGATGTTCGGCTTTGATGAGACGATAATCCCATCATCATTTTAACTAGCTAGAGAAACCAGTTATAAGAAGTTTGGCTATAGTTTTATCAGGAGTACTAGTCTGGTTTTTGTATGCATTGGTTGTCATTGTTATTTGTTAAAGGGTGTTTAGGATGTGATATTTTGACATTTCATCTATTATTCATTCACACAGAAAGGAGGCACTGTATTTATATTGGTTGATAATGGTAGGTTTATTTTGAATGGATATTCTAGGGTAGTAAGGGATTTAGGGCTTCTCTAAAGGAGTTTACTAATCTTAGGATTTTTTTGGAAAATATTGTCATCTAAAGTTTGAACTTAATCCATTTGGTTAGTCTTTATGGAGGTTGAGTGATTGTTATTGACTTGAAGGGTGTTAGGCACAATTAGAGTTGAGGTCTCAATTTGGTAAAAAAGGTCTATATAGCTTTGAAAAAATCATTTTTGCATTAGAGTTGTGTTTGACTTGTTTTGGTAATTTGATATGGTTTGAAAATTGAGTTTTTTAGTCTACGGTTTATAGACTTTGTAGTCTCAATAAGGTTGTGATTGTCTTTTGGATCTTCTTTTTTTTATCTTGGTTAGTTATTTGCTTATGGTACTGAGGTTGATATTGGTGAAGTTGTTTTGTTAGATAATATGTTTAGGGTTTATAATAACATTTTTACTAGGAATTTTATAAACAGGTTCAACTATTTGGTTTTTTTGAGAGATTTTGAGGTTCCCTAGGGGTGCATGATCTTACTGGGTTGAAGGACTACTAACAAGTTGCAAAACAGGAGTTTTATTTCTAGATGTAATGAGACATGCATGTTTTGTTGATGTGAATGGATATGTATATGATGTGCAAATGCATGATATAACTCATATCAATAAAAAATAAGATCTAAACTTTATGTAATATAATGAAATCATAAAAACACTTTTGTATCTCATGTCTTTATTGTAAAAAGATTTAGAAAAGCCAAGCTCTTTTTTATAAGTTATGGTTGCTATACAAATCATCTTTGAAATATGTTTTGTTAATAATAGATTCTTTTTCTAAAGTTAAAATATTTGACTCATTTTAGATGTTTTATGTGATTGAAGAAAAGATTGGAAAGGTTAGAAAGGATTGTTGTTCAGGGTTTGTATATTAAGGTTTGGGTATATTTGTACTGTAATCTACATTTTGAAAGCTGGTATTAGGTATATAGGAGGTTGATTTTGTAGGTGGATTTATTTCATATGGTATGTGTATGACAGAAGAGATTTTGGAGATTCTTCCTAGATTTATAATATTGGATAAGGAATATTCATCCAAAAACCGAGAACTAGTTGAATGCCGATGGAAAGATAATTTAATTTTTCCATCTATATACTAGGTTATCTTTTTAATTTGAACATTTGATTTTGGTAGTTGTTGTAGTTCTAGTTATATTACACCTTCAAGGGTTCAATTTTTTAAAAAGGTTATATATTTCCACTAGATGAATCTAGAAACTACTGCGTTTGATTTGGAAAAGTCAGTTTGGAGTACTAAGGTTTCACCTCTTTACACTTAGAATTTCTGTTTGTTGGCAAAGACTAAGAACATGACTTTATAATAGGTTTTAAAGATTAAAGCCACTAGGATTGATCCTTTAAACATATAGTAATTGTGGGTTTTTATCTGTAGGATCATGCTTTATAAATATTTTGGTCTTTAAATGATATAGTAAAGTTTGGGTAACAATCAAAAGAAACTACCCCATTGTATAAGCTAGATTCAATGGAACTCAATGAAACTTTGAAGTTTAGCATCTCTAAGTAGTGTTGGAATAGAAGCATTAAGACCTTCTTTAGTAAGGGTTTGATCCCGACTTGTAACAGGCCAATATAAATGTATTTGTAATTGCGGTCTTAATGTTTTTGTGGGAATTTTTTAGAAAGGAGTTAGATGGTTTCAAAAGGTTTTATAAGCTGAAATCTCTTTTTTCAGTTTTGATTGTGAAATCTATTTTGAAAGGATTAAATTCGGAATATTGATAAATTTGTGTTTTTGAAACTTCTTGGATTTTCCTATCATCAATGTTTTTTTGTAAAATCTTCAATTATAATTTCTTCACTTTTGATAATTTTTTTACTTTCAAAAGATTCAGAGATAGAGGAAGCTAAATTGAGGTTATTCTATAAAAAACATAATCTATAATTTAGAAAGATGACAAAAAATACAGGTCACAGGTTATATGAGTATATTGTCTTTTCATCACTTTTTAAGACTTATTACCATTTACTAGGGTTCACCTATACTTCTAATGTTTCTCTCTCTCTCTCTCTATCATATATATATATGACTGGTGTAATTTTCTTCAACTTAGATGTATTATCTCTTATCCATCTTCTTTGTGACTTATTATATAACTCATGCTTTTGTTGTGAAATGGATAAAAAAATTAAAGAAAAAAAATGTTTTCAATTGATAAAAACATGTTTTTTTTAAAAAAAATCAATGTTGAATGATGAGATGAAAAAAAAAAGAGTAAAAAAAACCATGTTAGCTCGTGCTAGCCCATTAAGTCTGTGACCCAAGTCATTTGACCAGAAACAATAAATTTAAAAAAACTTTAAAATTTAATTTTCAACTAACCAAATATTGAAAGATTAAATTGAAAAAAAATCAAAAACACTAAAGACAATTGAAGGATTAAATTGAAAACAAAAGTCAAACATACAAAAAGCAAAACAATATAACAATTATAAGTTAAAACAAAACATGAAGCTGATTGAGCTAACTTGCCAAACCTTTATGTCAAGTTATGAGATCAAGATAATCTAACAATAAGTAAAATAAAGAAAATCATAAAACTTGATTTTTTTTTTTAAAAAAAGACCAATGTTGAATGTAGAACCATAAGATGGAAAGAATTAAAAAAATAGCAATTATAAGTCACAAAATGTTTGAATCCACCTAGATCAACCTGCCAAACCCACGAGTCAGGTCATGGGATCGACATTATCTTATAGCGAAAGGAAAACAAAGAGAATTACAAAACCTAGGCTTTTCAAAAAACCAATGTTAAATCATTAGTAAAAAAAGTGAAAAAAAAAATGATGTCCACCGTTGTTAGCTTATAAAACTTGTGCTCTACGCTATTTGATTGAAAACACCAAATATAAAAAACCTTGAAAACCAATTCTCAATAAATTAAATATTAAAAAATATTATTAACACAAAAAGATCTAAAAGAAAGAATAATTATTAAAAGGAAAAAAAAAGATGTGAATCACCTAGGTTAACCCATCAAATTCAAAACTCAGGTAATGAAATCGAAATAATCCTATAAAAATAAAAATAAAAATAATCAAGAAGCCTATTAAAAAAAAATGTCCAGTATTAAGATTTAAAAAGAAAAAAAAATGAGAATCCATGTCAGCTAATAAAACAAATGACTTGGGCTATTTGATTGGAAACACCAAATCTGAAAAAACCACAAATCCTTGATTTTAAAAAATCCAATGTTAAGAGGTGAAACCAGAAAAAAAAAAAGAATTCAAAAGAAAAAATAGCAACTAAAAGAATGGGGGTAAAATTTAAAAGGAAAAAAATAAGAGTGATAATCTTGGATTAAAGAGCTAAATTAAAAAAAAATTACTAAATAATTAAAAGAAAAAACCATCAAAAGAATAAAAGCTAAATATAAAAAATTCAATAAATTAAAAATTTTGATTAAAAAATAAAATTAAAAACAATTGAAAATTTTCAAAAGAGGCAAGATGAAAATGAAGAAAAAAAAAAGAATCAAGATCAAATTTTAAAAAAAAATTATTATTTTAAAAAAATCTATATTAAATGATGTAATTAAAAAAATAAAAAATAAAAAATCGATACCCAAATATACTCGACCAAGAAAACTATCCTGAAAATTTAAATGTTAAGCAAAAATATCAAGGGAGGAAAGAGAAAAAAAAACCCCTGTTAAAAAAATCCAATAACATGATAAAAGCAATTTTTTGACCGTCATATGATGTTGGATAAGCCGCCAAAACACAATAACATCTCTAACACTCCGAACATTTTCTTTTAATATTTTCAATTATTTTAAAAGACAAGTGTATCTTTTTACTAATATACCAATAACTAAAAACACTCATATAAAAAAATAAAATTATCCTTAAATCAAGTCTAAATGAATTTTGAGATAAAGATTAATTTTGTAATTTTGATATGCTAAGAATAGTGATAATATAAAAATACCCGAACCAAGCCTTAATTAATTACGGTGTAAAGGATAAATTAGTAATTATATCATGAAAAAAACATATAAATCTCATAAATTAATTATGATGTAAAGGATAAACTAGTAATAATGTCATGAAAAAAAACATAAAATCTCGTAAAGCCCTTGACAATCAAATATCTTATTATTTTTTTAAAGAGTAACAAAGGTATTTCACTATTAAAAACAATAGGAATACATTTGTATCTCCATTAAAAGCGAGAATGACAGTTGCATTATACAGGGAAAGACTGTTTTACATTTGAGCTTAATCTTCTAATCTGATTTGATAAAGGATAAAAACATAATTTTAATAGTACAATTCACAATAAATTCCCTTTGGTGCTACAGTAAATATCCCCAAATACCCTCTATATCTTTGGTAAATTTTACATGAATTACCTCTCATCTTTCTTTCTTTCTTTCTTTATATATATATATATATATATATCATCATCAACCCTTCGTCCAATCCGCATCCCTTCTGACAAGCAGAACCTAAATCACTGCTCGATCAGAAAGACATTTGTACCATAGCATGTGAGTACAAAGGCATTATACAAGGCATCATCTATTTCTTAAACATACACTTGCTCAAAACATCTAAATAATTCACATATGCAAGAGAAAAAAAGCTACAAGGAATTGAGATTTACAAGGCTCGAAAATTGGAAAGGGGCACCGGGATGCCACCTATTTAGAAATCTACGAACAAATAACAAATTGGGGAAAACAAATACTATTGCACATGCAGGTTTGGGCAGCAATACTGGTTTTGTATCCTCCTTGATCAAACACTCTTCTAACACTGTATGTTCTTGGATCGGCTTGGTCCCCATATACGGATGGTATGGTCGTCACTAGCTGAAGCCAGCATTTGAAGCCTTTTAGGATTCCAGCAGACACAGTTCACTGTCATTAAATGGCCAGACAAAACCTCAATTGGCCTTGAGTTCCGCCGATTCCAGATGTAAACCTGCTAGGAAGTAACAACATAATTTCAGACTAAAGTAACTACACTAAATAACAGCAGACCAGAAATGAACATACAGTTTAGTGATGCTTCCATCTGCTTAACATTAGAATGTAAATCTGCATGCTATGAGAATATAAAGGAGAAAGACAAAACAAGTCACCACGATAAGATAAAAAAAAATATAATCACTTGTAATATGCATGGAGATGAATTATTTGTTTCACAAAAAGCTTAGGCCATGGAGAAAAAGGCCATACCTTTGAATTCTCGCTACCACTGGAAATGAATGAGCTATCCAATCCACCAAAGCAGGATCTTATCACATACTTGTGCTGCTGGTGGCCTATATATTTCAATGGTTTCTTCCATTTTCCCGCAACATCCCACAAATGGATCTCTTGGCTATTAAGATTGACAATAAAGAACTTGCTATCAGCGGAAACTGACAGGGAAGTAATTGGTTGCTCTTCTGGAATGACCTTTTCAGCATTTGTCCTGACATTTAATATCCGAATTTCTAAATCTGACATTACACTGATCAGATTTTCCCCATCTGGTGTGACAGCAAGATCCAAAACCTTAGGCATCCTTGTGCCCCTCCATGCTTTTATCTCGTTGCCATCACAGTCCCACATGCAGATGCCTTTTTCAGGGTCAGAACTGCCACACACAAATCTCTTTGAGTCGGGAAACCAAGCACATGAACTGACAACGAAGCCATGATCCCCAAAAGTATGCTTGCATGTACCTGTTTCCACATCCCACAACTTGAGAACTTCCACATTTCCACACGTTAGCAACTTTGTATCATCAGGGCTCCATGCTACAAAGGATACCGGGGTTTGATGGCTTCTTAGCATGTGTTTAAATAACAACCTCCCATCTTCCAGTACCTGGCATGAGAATTGCAAAATTAAATGACAGCCTCCCACTTTCAAATTGGTACGCATCTTCATTTTTCACCTAGAATAACTTGTAAATAAAGTTCTAAGCACAAACTCAAAATCAACTCAATGCAGCACACACATGTAAATATAAAGCTTTAGATTAATATAATATATGAACATTGAGGGACTTCACAAAACTGTAATTGAATAGTCATGACAAGCTCAATGAATAGAGCAAGATAATATTTCCACCAAAGGCAACTAAGCTGGGACCTATTCCGACTATCTTAGAAACTAAATCTCACACAATTTAATATAGTGCATAGAAACAGTAATCAAATCCTACTAGCTGTAAGGCCTTTGGTAAAGCTTAAAATCCAAGATCCCAACATTGTGAAATTATCATATTTATTGCAACAATACTCAATTCTCTTGTTTTCTAAAATTTTCAATTATCTAAATCAGCACAACAATGGGGCAAAATCTTTCATTTAGCTCCGCATAAATATCATGTTAGTCGCTATCAGCTGGTCCTTGCATATTTTTAGAAGAGCTTATTATTTCAGTAATCAACCATTCCAATTGAAATATAATTTTTCTTTTTAAAGGCAATTCCATGATACCGACATCAACAAGCAATTGAAATATTTTGTATTATCATATAGTAAACTTCATTTAAGCCCCTCTGAGAGACTAGGACATCAAGTCTAAATTTCCAAAAAAGTCAGCTAGCTGAATAACTTAGGGCATAATTTATCTCAAATACAAATCACTCCATCCAGTACTACTTTGTACATCAAGAGCTGGAAATTTAAATTAATCTAAAACAAGTGAATATAAAAGCATCAGCTATCACTAACTTTCAAACTCAACTAACAACAACAGCAAGGAACTTAATGTCTGCTGGTCCTCAAAGTTAACCAGCCATAAATAGCTTTTGAACATTTCCTTTGTCCTCTTTTTTTCATTCACCATTCCAAATGAAAAATTTCCTGGAAAAATCGAGATGTGGAACCTTGAATAATGATTACCCACACACAACTCCCGGTGTTTTTCATCCCCCCAAAACAAATCTCCCTAAGTTGCAAAATAGCAGAATACAGCTCCCCACACACTGCCAACCACAATAGCAATTTTTCATACCAATTCTCAAAGACAAACTTGGATCAAGAAAGTAATAGCCTATTTTGTCTGACACTTGTGATAAGCAAGCCCACAGGATAAAGCATCAGAGAGTACCTTCCATATGATGGCTTTGCAGTCTCTTGAAGAAGAAGCTAAGTACTCCCCATTATTAGAGAATTGAACAAACCAAACTTCATTCTCATGCTCAGTCAATGTCTGCAAAACACAAACAACAAGTGTGTATATGTTGTTCTGTTAAATATGAAAAATTGCAGGTTCGTTCAAATGACAATCTCACCAAGACAGATTATCTAGTGCTCTCAGGTCAATTCTAAAATTAGTTTTTGTTTAGTCTCAAGCTCAGTTGTTCTGCAATAGTTATTTTCAAACATTTAATAAGGGTATGCATAAGAATAAATAAATAAACATTTGAAGGTTGATAAGAAAAGGCCAAAGGCCAATAGAAAGGAGGTAGATCTCATGACAAGCTTAATAACAGAACTCATCTGCTTCCCAGACAATCCTAAAACTAGCTTTCATTTGTATGGTTTATTCCAGCAAAATTCTTACTCTGTTTCTACCCAAAAGGATATTGCTCAGTTCTTTCTACTGCAAACAATGCTAAAAGAGTACACTTCATGAATTTGGTGGACCATGAGGAAGGCACAGAGAACTAGGTTCAATTTATATGTATGCATGACTGCGCACAGGTTTGCTAAAAGTTGTAACCTTGCATCACAAGTTCCATGTGGCTTTCTCATATATATTCTAAAATTAACTTTCAGTTATCCAGCTTCTCTTAACAAGATTCTAACTCTATAATTCAATATAAAGACAGCTAGATAAGCACCAAGTGAGTCTCAAAAGCAACAATGTTCAAAAAAGAATTGCATTTTCATTCCTGCATCTCTAAAACAGAAGTATGAAGATGAAACAATATTATCCTTCATAGTTTCACAGAATTTTTCATGAATGTTATGCTGCCATACTCAATAGGGTTAAGACATTAAATAGTGTTATATTATCATGCTGTAAGTTGAAAGTGACTTGTCCATGATTCTTTCATTATAATGTGTAATTGGCATCATCATTGCCAACTTAAAAGTTTTTGGGCTTCGTACCAACATAAGCCATCTGAATGCTCAATTAAGAAATAACGAGTAATCTTAATGCACACAAGTATTCAGCATTTAAGAACATCCAATAAGTTAAAGCAATTAGCATTTCCATGTTCTATTAAAAAAAGTCAGTTATTTTTAGTTTTGCTTCTTTTTAACATTTTTAAGCAGTAATAATTTAAAAGGCAGTAAGAAGCACACCTGGATGGTCTCTGTGGGAAACTGGTCTCTTGAGCAGTTATGGTCCCCATAAAGTGAAATTGGCTCAACTGGATTGTGATAATCACATGAATCAATTTGAGCTGTAATAGCAGTTTCAATCAAATGTTCTAACCTTCTTTCAGGCAGCACAGCTGGTGGAGGAAGCAACGTTTCCAACTCTGTGAGCAAGTTTTTCCGCTGGCCATGAATGACATTGTCATCTGCCTTACTCAATTCCATCTCCTTCAAGCAAATTATACTATAAGCAAGATTATGGACATTCTCCTTGCCCATTCGTAATGCAGGAACCTGGTTCCTCAAAACTGAAAGAGCTAAAGAATCATCGCCACCAATTAAATATTCTAACAAACACTGCTTAAACACCAGAAACAACATCGATGCTCTCGTTTCATCCGCCAACTCCTGAATAGCACAAAGGGTATTTATGCAGCCATCCCAATCTCCTTCCAATATTTGTGATTCCAGCAACTCAAGATTCATAGATTTGTATGAAACCCCAGATTCTGATTCAAGACAAGAACCTGACTTTCTATAACCCAAAGAATAAAGGCTTTGAATTATAACCCTTACAAATTCATGCTGCTTTATCAAACCTTTTGAGCCGATTGTTGTAGGTGAATTCTCCATTTCCGGGCAAACTCTACAAATGTTTGACCAGTTCTCTCACTTCATGTGGTCAGATAGTGATCGAATAATCCCTGAGAAACGAGTGGGTATCCGTGAGTGTTCAGCTTCATAAAAACAGCTAATTAATTATAAGCTAGCTGTTGCAATCCAACTATCCTTGACGACCTTAACCCAAGCAACCAAAGATTTCATTTACCATATACTCCAAAAGTCCAGAAACTTAACGGAAATAATCGTCTGTCCCCCAAAATCAGAATCTTCAATTTTTTTAAGAAAAAAACAGATAAGATAAAGAAAAAGAGAAAAACTGAAACATTTATTGGTTCCCAGAAACTCAAAATCTTGAATTGGATTAAAAATAAATAAAAACCTTCAAGCTGGTTCCATACACCCACATGTCCTGTTACTAGAAAAAAACAAAAAAAAAAAAACAACCCTGAGATACCTTTACCTCGTGTTAAAAATCAGCACCAGAGTTTCATTACCAGTAAGCGAAAGTTCAAATTGATTATTCGACGAAATAACACACACAAACCTTAAAAAACACCAACACCAAACCTACTAATTGGAAAGTACAGCGAAAGAAAAAGATGGCACGAGAACTTTTAAGCGCAGACAGTTAAAAAAGGGAGAAATAGGAAATGATGCGAGGAGAAGAGACACAGAGACGAGACAAGAGAGCTGACCAGGAATGGGCCAGACAAGAAAGGTAAGGAGATTCCCTGAGCAGTAACAAAGCTGTTGTTGTCGGAGTAGGAGTAGTGGTGGTCCGTAAAGAGAGGATTGATTTTGAATTACAGGGAGAAGTAGCGATTTAGTGCGCAATTGAGCTTTTCAGAATACATGATCATTTGTCCTGTCGTTCGGTAAAACGGTGCCGTTTATAGATCCTTCTTTTCTTACTGCTCGCGGTAGTATATGATGGAAGTTGTCGGGTGGCATTGCCTAATATATGCGTTGTAATTATCGAATAAAAATCCAATATTTAAATAAACATTAATGATATTAAATAATTATAATTACTTTATAATCATAAAAATAAATTAAAAAAGTATTTATTTTTGTGATAGTTTTCAAATTACACTATAATTTTTAATGTTTTACTAGCTACAAACCATTCTTTTTAATTATTAAGACCTATAATAATTTATGTTCTAAGCACATGCTAGATGAAAACAAGTTTGAAAACGTGGCAACATAGTTTACACACTTTTTTAATTATATATTGTAAAAAAAAATCATGTATTGGTATTCTCCTTTCATCATTTTTTTTATTTTCTTTATTAATTTTTCCTCTCATTCCAATCTCTCACAAACCTCGTACATACTCTTTTTTTGTCTAACTAATTGGAGATCCAAAAACATTTGGGAATAATTAAAGTTTGTCAACAAATCATTAGAGCTAAAAAAATCTATCCATTTTCAAAATTCCTATCTTAAACTCAAATCATACATCACATATATGACTTTCAAGTTAATTTTCTTGAGAATTTATTTAAAAAACTTCATATAACTCAAATTCTCAATATTTACAATAATTATATCCTTTTTCTTCCTTTTTTTCTCAATATTTACATCTTTGTCTCTTGAAAAGAATAATAAACTCTTGATTTGGGTTGAGGCATTTTGTTTAGCATTCTATTTTCGATCAAGAACCAAAGAAGGCTTATAAATCTGTCTTTTTGAAAGCATAACAAACACTCGGTCTTTATTTTGGTACATCCTAGACTATAGGACTTGGTATCTTTGTCTTTTTAGTTACATGTTTTAATGTTTAGATCTAACCGGAAAATAAATTCTAGCCATATCCTTATGTATTTCTTAATGCACTGCCATTATATATGTCAATATTTGCATTTTCTAAGTTACATATTTTAAGGTTTAGATTTTTTATTGTTTGTAATATTATGAATTGTGTGTTGTTTTTATGTGGAATCAATCAATATTTTATGAATAAATGAACCTGATTGTATACTTTATGCTTTGGTTTTCTCATTTTGTAACTCTCTTTTTTAAATTTGCATAAGTTTTTTTGAATTGTTATTTTTTAGAAACTTGGTTCAATGCATGTCTGTTATGTCTTTGTTGGATTGAGTGCTATAATATCAGTGACATGACCAAAAGATTGATATTTTCTCTCAAGTGTAAGAGTGTTGAAGTAACAAATAACTCGGTAAGACTGGAGTCAAACCATATGAAGGTTAATTGTATAAATTATAAATAACAATAATATAACAACAACAACAATAGTAATAAAGAAGAAGAAGAAAAAGTTGATGAGAACTTTAAGATGGAAGATTAATGTGAGGATCAAATAATAATAATAATAATAACAATAAATGTCACGGTTAGAAGATCGACTAATAATATTTCAAACAAGTATAGTTGATTAGTACTTAAAAGTGCATTTTTATCAAGGTTTTATATCATCATTTTGCACTTGAAGTATCAATAACTCCTTAACTAAATCATGTTTTATAATAATATATCTAATAATATAAGGTACCTTTAATTTATGGTAAATGTTCATTTTAAATACAGATTTATCACATAAATAAAAGGATTGATTGATGAATTTAAGAACTGAAATTAAAAGGACAAAGAGATAGCCAAACTTAGAAAAGAGATGTCGGTACAATCCAAACAGGAATATTGTTCAGTAATTGGGTTATATCTAGAGCTGTAAATCTCAGATTTAGGTCTACTTTATATGGATGGAAAGGTAAGACATAAGTCTACAACTTTCATATGAGTTCAAGATTTAAAAAGATCATTTTCAAGTCCAAATTATAGCAACAACAAAGAAGTCTGAATCTATCTTCCAGCCCGAGTACTGTTTAGTATTTGATTCATATTTGGAGTTTTAGAAGTTCAAATGACCTGAATGTTTTACACAAAAAAGTTGACACAATTTCCTACAACTTTCATGTTTTCAAGTGGTTCTAAGTTTGACGTTATTAATGACATTTTTGGCAAATAAGAGAAGATAACGATTGTCACAAATCAAGAGTTGGCCACCCACTCATCAATTAGTCATCAAATCAATAGTTCCTAATTTTGGCCTATAAAAAGAGGCATTTGCTATGTATTTAGGCATCTTGGTTTTCAAATCAAGATCATACTCTTGCTTTCCTCTTTGTAATTTTTGTAATGTTTATGCTTTGCTTTCATTAATATCAAGTTTATATCTTTCATTTCCTTTCCTTTCCTTTACTTAGTTAACTCTTATCTTATTTATGTTTTTATTTTGTTTATTTATTTTTCTTTCTTTCATTATGTCTAGCTAAGTTTATTATGTCAAGGTGAAAAGGTTATACTAATGGTGTAAGAATAAGTATAGTGTAAACTTAATATGGACTTTAATGTTTGATACTAATATGTTTTGTATTTGTTATCTTGTTCACTTTTTAATACTTTGCTTGTTAAATGACTAATCTTGATTTATGTTGTATAACACTTGGTACAACAAATGCTTGACACTCTCATAACCCATACTGTATGGTATAACCGACACCTGAGCTATGAAAAGAACTTGATTTGTTGTTAACATAAGTTATAATCATGAATGCTTGATGAGATTTACGAGTATTAGTGACACGACAAAAAGATTGATGTCTTCTCCCAAGTGCAGGAGT
>SRLM01001921.1:26965-69362 GCA_015708895.1 Populus ilicifolia | reverse complement strand
CTACTACCCTCTCCCCCCAACTAAAACAAGACATTGTCCTCAATGTTTAAAGGTAGAAAGATAGAGTATAGAAGATATCACCTGAAATAACAAACATTGACAAACCTGAAACACACTGAAAAAAATATAAGTAATAACAAAACACAATAATAAAACCAAAAGACATAAAGATTCACAAATGAAGGCTCAAATCCAATCTAAGCTTTTTACTACTTTCTTTGGTTGACCAATTTATGTGACTCATGGAAGGATCAATTACAGGAATGAAATATTGTAGTTGGTCAATCAATTGTTTAGCAGTAGCAGCAGAGATTATGATTTGCCGTGCAGAAGATGTTAGAAATTCCTGTTCCACAGCGTGATCAAGAAAAGACAACAACTTATCATAATAACCATTAACATTTAACAAACCTATGGGTTTGTGGTGAATGTGCAGTTGGGCCCAAGAGGAAATATGAAATATCTCTTCCAATGTGCCTAGACCACCTGGTAAACAATGAAGGCATCAGCATGGTTAAACATTGCATTCATTCGAGCTGACATTGTAGAGACCTGTAGTTCCTCTCCAATTGTTTTTCCAATGATGTCCCCTTATGCTAAAGCTTCGGGGACGACCCCCAAAACTTGACTACCTCCTAAAAATATAGCTATTGACACACCTCCCATTAACCCAAGACTGCCTCCCCCATATACTAAATGAATCTTTCTCTCAGCTAACACTGACCAAGATGATTTGCTGATTTTAAAAACTCATTTTCTTTCCCAGGACTAGATCCACTGAAAACACAAATATTTCTTATGTGATGACGTGAGGAACTTGCCATTTCTACACACTTCAGTATTTGTTAAATGTGTGGGCTGAGTAGAAATGAAAGGAAGGAAAAGAGGGTTTTATAGATGAGAAATTAGAAAGACAATCATACCACCTATATGTAGGCCAGCTAGAGTCTCACACACTCTCTCTCTTTTATTTATTTATTTATTTACTTTTAAAGAAAGCATGTATATGTACAAGTAGTTGTGATTGTGGCTCACATCTTCCCTTGGTTTTACGTCCAAGAACGGCTTAAACGCCCTCTATGGGTCGGGGATAGGCTTCCCATCCAGTTTTCTTAAAAACTGGCAAACAGGGTCTTTTTTAGTCAGATTCCCAAGACTAAGTCGATCATGTTCTTTATGAAATAGTGGCCATAAATCATGAATTGCACGATGCACATCTCCACTAGGATGCGTCTCAAGAGTCAATAGAAGGTTATCTAAAGACTCCTTACTCAGGCCATCCTTAATGAATTGTATTTTATCTTCACGGTTTATAGATACCACTCCTAAAGAACGACAATAATAACAATAACAACAATAATAGTAATAACAACAACAACAACAACAACAACAATAATAATAATACTAGTAGTAGTAGTAATATTAACTATAATAATAAAGAAAGAGAAGAAGATGATGATGATGAGAACTTGGAGATAGAATATTAAAGTAAAGATTAAACAATGATAATAACAAATGTCAAGGTTAGAGGTTCCACTAATGGTATGTCAAACAAGTATAGTATAAACTCTTATTGTTCAATTGGAAACCACACATAAAGGAGGTTCCAATCAGATTATAGATTGTTAACATGATTACATTAGTCATCTTATTCAATTAATGCTAATACTTGTAAATTTCGTCAAGCATTCATGATTATAACTTATGTTAACAACAAATCAAGTTCCTTTCATAGCTCAGGTGTCGGTTATACCATACAGTATGGGCTATGAAAGTGCCAAGCATTTGTTGTACCAATTGTTATACAACATAAATCAAGATTAATCATTTAACAAGCAAAGTATTAAAGAGTGAACAAGATAACAAATATAAAACATGTTAGTATTAAACATTAAAGTCCATATTAAGTTTATACCATACTTATTCTTACACCATTAGTGTAACCTTTTCACCTTGACATAATTAACTTAGCTAGACATAATGAAAGAAAGAAAAATAGATAAACAAAATAAGAACATAAAAGTTAACTAAAGAAAGGAAAGGAAATGAAAGGCATAAACTTGATATTAATGAAAACAAAGCATAAAGAATACAAAGAGAGAAAACAAGAGCATGATCTTGATCTGGACACCAAGATGCCTAAATGCATGGCAAATGCCTCCTTTTATAGGCCAAAATTGGGAACTATTGATTTGATGACTAATTGATGAGTAGATGGCCAACCCTTGACTTGGTGACAATCATTATCTTCTCTTGTTTGCCCAAAACGTCATTGATGACGTCAAAATTAGAGCCACTTGAAAACATGAAAGTTCTAGGCAATTCTCTCAGCTTTCTTGTGCAAAACATTCAGCTCATTTCGACTTCTAAAACTCCAGATATGGCCAAAATACTGAACAGTGCTCGGGCTGGAGGACAGATTCGGGCTTCTTTGTTGTTGCAATAATTTGGACTTGAAAAAGGCCTTTTTAGATCTTGGGCTCCATATGAAAGTTGTAGCCCTATGTTTTACCTTTCCATCCATATGAAGTAGACCTAAATCTGAGATCTATAGCTCCAGATATGACCCAATTACCGAACAGTGTTCCGGTTTGGATTGCACCGACATCTCTTTTCTAAGTTTGATCATCTCTTTGCCTTTGCAATTGAAGTTCTTAAATTCATTAATCAATTCTTTCATTTATGTGATAGGCCTGCATTTAAAATGGACATTTACCACAAATTAAAGGTATCTTATATTATTAGATAGATTATTATAAAACGTACTTTAGTTAAGGAATTATTGATACTTTATGTGCAAAATGATGATATAAAACCATGATAAAAATGCACTTTTGAATACTAATCACCAAGATAAAGAAAAGTTTTTGAACAAATATTATCCAAATATTATTGGAATGACCCTAACTTATTCAAATATTATCCTGATCAAATATTTCAAAGATGCATTCCCAAAAATGAGGTAAGTAGAGTCATTAAACTATGTCATTTTGAAGCATATGAAAGTTATTTCTTGTCAAAAAAGACAGCTGTAAAAATCTTTTAAAAGGATTTTTTTAGCCCACCATGTTCAAGGACACACATACATTCCGGGGGCAAAAAGTTGATACTGGTCAAAAAGTTGTATTTTATAATTCTGAACTCTATTTATTCCCTAAAGAGCTAAGATTAAGATGGAGCAGTCCATTTATTAAGAAACATTTATATCATTATAGAGCCTTTGATATTGAGAATTTAATGAATGATAATGTTTTGAATGAAAATGGACACGTTTGAAAGCTTACTTTGATAATTTTCCTAGTGAAAATGAATCAACTGGTTTGAATGATCTTTTAGATAAAGGTTGATTATTATTTTTTTCTCATATTGTTTTTATGTTTCTTTTTTAGTGATTTTTTATAGTTTCTCTTACCTTCATCAAATGACGGACAACGGTACTCCGTGACTTAAATCGGTTCTTTCAATTTTCTATAATAACTGATAGCTATGTATATATTTGTGTAATTTTATGAATCTCTCTTTCAAGTCTCATTTGAAAATAAACACTAATCTTGAAAAATTAAAAAAAGTATTTTCCCGTTTTGCCTTAGAATGCGATTACAAAAATTTACTTTGTTAGATGTGCAAGATTGAGGTTATTAATGAATCATGGAATTCCTGAAGATATTCGCTAGCTGATTAAAGCAAATGTCCGATTATCAAGTGAGTTCTCTAATTCCTTCATTTCACACATGCTTAGAACAAGTAGAAGAACTTTTACAAAGAAACGTCATGCAAAACAACTAAAAGTCTGTCATCGATGTGCTAGATAGACTTGTAATGCACAATGTCAATCTTTAAGAATGGTATCTATAAATCATAAAGATTAAAAACAATTCATTAAGGATGGCCTAGGTAAGGAATCTTTAGATAATCTTCTATTAACTCTTAAGACGCATCTTAGTAGAGATGTAAATCGTGCAATACATGATTTATGACTACTATTTCATAAAAAACATACTCGACTTAGTTTTAGAAATTTGACTAAAAAAGACCTTGTTTGCCAGTTTTTGAAAAAACTGAATGGAAAGCCTATCCTCGACCTATAGAGGGCATTTAAAGTTGTTCTTGGACGTAAAACCAAGGGAAGATGTCAGTCACGATCACAACTACCTGTATATACACTTACTTAAATAAATAAAGAGAGAGAGAGTGTGTGAGACTCCACCTGAACAATATATAGGTGTTATGATTACCTTTTCAATTTCTCATCTATAAAATCCCCTCTTCCTTCCTATCATTTTTACTCAACTCATGCATTCAACAAAAATAAAAGTGTAGAAATGGCAAGTTCCTCAAGTCATCAGATAATAAATGTTTGTGTTTTTTGTAGATCTAGTCTTAAGAAAGAAAAGAAGTTTTTAAAATCAGCAAATCATCTTGGTCAGGTGCTAGCTAAGAGAAAGATTCATTTAGTGTATGGGGGAGGCAGTCTAGGGTTAATGAGAGGTGTGTCAACAGTGATATTTTTATAAGGTAGTCAAGTTTTGGGGATCATCCCCCAAGCTTTAGCATAATGAGACGTCATTGGAAAAATAATTGGAGAGAAACTTCAGGTCTCCACAATGTCATCTCAAATAAATGCAATGTTTAACCATGTTGATGCCTTCATTGCTTTACAAAGTGGTTTAGACACATTGGAAGAGATCTTTCATATTTCCTCTTGGAGCCAACTACACATTCACCATAAACTCATAGGTTTGTAAAATGTTAATTTTTATTATGATAAGTTATTGTCTTTTTTTTTATCATGCTGTGAAATAGGAATTTCTAACATTTTATGCACGACAAATCATAATCTCTACTACTAGTGCTGAATAATTGATTGACCAACTACAATTTTTCATTCTTGTAATTGATCTCTTCATAAGTTGCATAAATTGGTCATCTAAGGAAAGCCATAAAAATCTTAGATTAGATTTAAGTCTTCATTTGTAATTTTTTTTATCTTTTTGATTTATTATTGTGTGTTGTTATTTCTTATTTTTATTTCATTGTGTTTCAAGTTTGTTAGTGTTCTTTATTTCAGGTGATATCTTCTATACTCTATCTTTTTATCTTAGAACATTGAGGACAATATCTTGTTTTGGTTGTAGGGAGAGGATAGTAGCTATAAAACAAAAGCTAATTGTGTTTTCTATTTCATAAAGCATGTGCAAAATTGTTGTTACTATGATGGTAGAGTAAAAAAGATCTTTTAAAAACTCTTGAGATGCATCTTAATAATCATTCCTAGTAAGGTCTATCATAATACTTCTTGAAATATTCAAGTTTACAAACTCTTGTATTATTATCACTTAATTCTGGTCATATACTCATTTAACATGTATTCTTAAACCTTAATTTACACACACAAACACTTTAACATATAATTGTGGGTTACACATTGGATTATTACATTAATTATGTGCTTTTGTTAAAGGTAACAACCAAGAAAATTGGATAGTATATAATTTTTTTTAAAAATAATGATAATAAAAATATAAATAAGTTTGGTTTCGTAGCCTCCCTAACCTAAGTAATTAAGTCCGAAGGGGTCTTTTAACACCTAATACACTAAAGTTAACTGACTTGGAAGCTATTAGCTCAATGCTTGTTACATAGGTTGAGGAGAAAAACTTAAGGGAATCAAACATTGCACTGTCTACATATCAATATCTTGGTATCTAGATCAAGATCATGCTCTTGCTTTCTCTCTTTGTATTTTTTGTAATGTTTATGCTTTGCTTTCATTAATATCAAGTTTATACCTTTCATTTCCTTTTCTTTACTTAGTTAAATTTTATCTTATTTATGTTCTTACTTTGTTTATTTATTTTTCTTTCTTTCATTATGCTTAGTTAAGTTTATTATGTCAAGGTGAAAAGGTTACACTAATGGTGTAAGAATAAGTATAATGTAAACTTAATATAGACTTTAATGTTTGATACTAACATGTTTTGTATTTATTATCTTGTTCACTTTTTAATACTTTTCTTGTTAAATTACTAATCTATATTTATATTGCATAACACTTGGTACAACAAATGCTTGGCACTCTCATAACCCGTACTGTATGGTATAACCGACACCTAAGCTATGAAAGGAACTTGATTTGTTGTTAAAATAAATTATAATCATAAATGTCTATCGAGATTTACAAGTATTAACATTAATCGAATAAGATAGCTATTGTGATCATGTTAACAATATATAATTTGATTGGAACCTCCTTTATGTGTGGTTTCCAACTGAATAATAAGAGTTTATACTATACTTGTTTGACATACCATTAATGGAACCTTTAACCTTGACATTTGTTATTATAATTGTTTAATACTTATATTAATATTTCATCTCAAAGTTCTCATCATCATCTTCTTCTTCCTTCTTTTTCTTTATTATTGTTGTTGTTGTTGTTGTTGTTGTAATATATAATTTATACAATTATTCTCCTTGTATTTTGACCCTGATTTTGGTGGTTATTTATTACTTTGACACCCCTGCACTTGGAAGAACACATCAATCTTTTAGTCGTGTCAAGTTTTTGGTGTCGTTGCTAAGGAGGTAAGTTCTTGTACAAATTATAATATTTATTTCATTTTCACTTTTAACTTTTCTTATATATATCTTTGTCTCTTTTCTCTTGTCTTTTGTTTTCTTTTTTCTTTTATTCTATTCGTACACGTGCATGAGAGCGTGGTCACATACATTAAGTGGTAAACTTTGTAAGGTATCCTCATTATTTTTAGAAAATATAGTTGAAGAAGAAAATCAATCACTTCATAATAAGACTAACCATACTAAAACACTTAGAGACGACATGAATCCTATAAGAACAAGTGCACTATCATGCATAGTTTTTCCTCTTGATGCATCTCATTTTAATTTTAAGCCAGCCATTATTCAACTTTTACCTTTTTTTCATGGTTTAGATTTAGAAAATTCATACTTGCAATTAAGGGAATTTAAAGAGGTCTATAACACCTATAATGACTAAAATTATAGTATAAACACCATCAAATTAAGCTTTTCCCTTTTTCATTAAAGATAAAGCTAAAACATGGCTATAAAATTTTAGACCAGGATCCATTCGTGCCTGGAATGAAATGTAATAGCAGTTTTTAAAAAAGTTTTTTCCATCTCACATAACAAACTCTTTCAAAAGACAAATCACCAATTTCACTCAAAAACCAGGAGAAACATTTTACTAATGTTGGCATAGGTATCGAGACTTGCTTAATACTTTTCCTCATCATGGTTTTGAAACACAGAGATTGGTTTCACATTTTTATCAAGGGTTAACACCTATAGATAGGCAAATGGTTGAATTGATGTGCAATGGAATTTTTGAAGGTAAAGATCCTGATGAAGCAATGGAGTACTTAGACTTGTTAACTGAAAATGCTCAAAATTAGGACACTACGGGTACTTATAAGGCACCAAGTAAAACTCAACCTTATACATCTAGTGGAGGTATGTACAACCTTAAGGAAGATCATGACCTTCAAGCCAAGTTTGCATATTTAGCTACAAAAGTAGAGGCACTAGAATTGGAAAAGAGTGGTCAATTAAAATCTATTGAAAACTATATGTGTCAAATATGTGAAACAAATGACCACTCAACCAATAACTGTCAAACCTTGCCTTCTTTTAAGAAATGTCTTCATGAATAAGCCTATATTTTAAACAGTTTCCAAAGGGCCAACTATAACCCATACTCGCAAACATACAATCCTCGTTGGAGAAATCATCTAAATTTTAGTTGGAAGAGTGATAATAACAATGTACAAACTTCACAATCACCGTTTCAAGCAGACTGTAATTTTTAAAATTCTCCTAAATATGCACCTCCTTATGCTCCACCTCCTAGAAGAAATCTTGAGGAAACATTGCGTCCATTCATTGAAAAGCAAGAGACAATCAATACTGAACTTGCTCAAAACATAACATATTTTAAAGATACTCTTGTACAATTAACATCTGCTCTTAGTTTCTAATAGAAAGGTAAGTTTTAATCTCAACCACAACAAAATCCCAAGGGGCAATACAATGCAAATGCAAGTAGTTCCGGAACCCAACACATGGATCAAGTCAAATCAGTCACTACTCTTCGCAGTGGTAAGGTTATTGAAAAACACACTCTTGAACCTTATGAGAAAGAAGATGAATCAATCTCTAAGGGTAAGGAAGGGGTTGAATCTAAAATTTCCAAAGAATAGACTAATTTCCTACCAGCGCTTCCATTTCCTCATGCCGTGACCAAACAAAGAAAAGTCAATGACAACTTTGAAATCTTTGAAACTTTCAAACATGTAAAAATCAATATACCTTTGCTGGATCTTATTAAACAGGTTTCTTGCTATGCTAGATCTTTGAAAGATCTATGCATGGTGAAGAGGAAACTGAATGTGAAAAAGAAAGTCTTTTTAGCCAAACAAATAAGTGTCATTCTTCATAACAATAATGTTTTGAAATATTAAAACCCTGGTTGTCCTATAATTTCTTGCTTTATTGGAGAACATAAAATTAAAAGAGTTTTACTTGATCTTGGAGCTAGAGTGAATTTACTTCTATTAGTCACCAAGTCAAGGGTTGGCCACCTATTCATCAATTAATCATCAAATCAATAGTTCTCAATTTTGGCCTATAAAAGGAGGCATTTGCCATGCATTTAGACATCTTGGTGTCCAGATCAAGATCATGCTCTTGTTTTCTCTCTTTGTATTCTTTGTAATGTTTATGCTTTGTTTTCATTAATATCAAGTTTATGCCTTTCATTTCCTTTCCTTTACTTAGTTAACGTTTATCTTATTTATGTTCTTATTTTGTTTATCTATTTTTCTTTCTTTCATTATGTCTAGCTAAGTTAATTATATCAAGGTGAAAATATTACACTAATGGTGTAAGAATAAGTATGGTATAAACTTAATATGGACTTTAATGTTTGATACTAATATGTTTTATATTTGTTATCTTGTTCACTCTTTAATACTTTGCTTGTTAAATGACTAATCTTGATTATGTTGTATAACAATTGGTACAACAAATGCTTGGCACTTTCATAGCCCATACTATATGGTATAACCGACACCTTAGCTATGAAAGGAACTTGATTTATTGTTAACATAAGTTATAATTATGAATGCTTGACAAAATTTACAAGTATTAGCATTAATTGAATAAGATGACTAATGTAATCATGTTAACAATCTATAATATGATTGGAACCTCCTTTGTGTGTGGATTCTAATTGAACAATAAGAGTTTATACTATACTTGTTTGACATACCATTAGTGGAACCTCTAACCTTGACATTTGTTATTATCATTGTTTAATCCTTACTTTAATTTTTCATCTCAAAGTTCTCATCTTCTTTATTATTATTATTATTATTATTATTATTGCTATTATTGGTGTTATTGTTGTTATTGTTGTTGTTGTTGTTGTGTTATTGTTATTTATAATTTGTACAATAACCTCCCTATGGTTCGACCCCGGTCTTGCCGGGTTATTATTTATTACTTCGACACTCCTGTACTTGGAAGAAGACATCAATCTCTTAGTCGTGTCAAGTTTTTAGCGTCGTTGCTAGAGAGGTAAGTTTTTTATAAATTATAATATTTATTTTATTTTCTCTTTCACTTTTCTTGTATATAACGTTGTTTCTTTTTTCTTGTTTCTTCTTCTTTTGTTTTCTTTTTCCATTTATTCTATTCCTACACGTGCATGAGAGTATGGTCATGTACATCAAATGGTAGATTTTGTAGGGTATTCTCATCATTTTCAGAAAATATAGCTGAAGAAGATAATCAATCACTTCATAATGAGAATAACCGTGTTAGAACACTTATAGACCATATGAATCCAACAAGAACAATTGCACCATCATGCATAGTTTTTCCTCTCGATGCATCTCATTTTAATTTTAAACCAAGCATTATTCAACTTTTACCTTCTTTTCATTTAAGGGAATTTGAGGAGGTCTGCAACACATATAATAATTTAAATTATAGCATGAACACCATTAGATTAAAGCTTTTTTCTTTTTCATTAAAAGAAAAAGCTAAAAGATGGCTACAAAATTTAAGACCAAGATCCATTCGTGCTTGGGTTGAAATGCAACAACAATTTTTAAAGAAGTTTTTTCCATCTCATAGAACAAACTCTTTCAAAAGACAAATCACCACTTTCACTTAAAAACCAGGAGAAATATTTTACCAATGTTGGGATAGGTATCGAGACTTACATAGTACTTGCCCTCATCATGGTTTTGAAACATGGAGATTGGTTTCACATTTCTATGAAGGGTTAACACCTAAAGATAGGCAAATGGTTGAATTGATGTGCAATGGAACTTTTGAAGAGAAAGACCCTGATGAAGCAATGGAGTGCTTAGACTTTTTAGCCAAAAATGCTCAAAATTAGGACACCGCGAGTACTTATAAGGCACCAAGTATAACTCAACCTCATACATCTAGTGGAGGTATATCCAACCTTAGGGAAGATCACGACCTTCAAGCCAAGTTTGTATCTTTAGCTAGAAAAGTCGAGGCACTAGAATTAAAAAAGAGTGGTCAATTAAAATTTGTTGAAAACATTGCATGTCAAATATGTGAAACAAATGAACACTCAATCGATAATTGTCCAACCTTGCCTTCTTTTAAGGAATGTCTCCATGAACAAGCCCATGCTTTAAACAGTTTCCAAAGGGTCAACCATAACCCATACTCACAAACATACAACCTTGGTTGGAGAAATCATCCAAATTTTAGTTGGAAGAGTGAAAGCAACAATGCACAAACTTCACAACCACCATTTCAAGCACACCATAATTTCCAAAATTCTCATGGATATGCACCTCCTTATGCTCCACCTCCTAGAAGAAATCTTGAGGAAACATTGCATGCATTCATTGAAAAGCAAGGGATAATCAATACTCAACTTGCTCAAAACATGACAGATTTTAAAGATACTCTTGCACAATTAACATCTGCTCTTAGTTTCCAAGAGAAAGGTAAGTTTCCATCTCAACCACAACAAAATCCCAAGGGGCAATACAATGCAAATGCAAGTAGTTCCGGAACCCAACACATGGATCAAGTCAAATTAGTCACTACTCTTCGCAGTGGTAAGGTTATTAAAAAACCCTCTCTTGAACCTTATGAAAAAGATGATGAGTCAATCTCTGAGGGTAAGGAAGGGGTTGAATCTGAAAATTGCAAAGAAAAGACTGATTCTCCGCCAGCACTTCCATTTTCTCAGGCCATGACTAAACAAAGGAAAGTCAATCACAACTCTTAAATTTTTTAGACTTTCAAACAGGTAAGAATCAATATACCTTTGCTGGATGCTATTAAACAGATTTCTTCCTATGCTAAAATTTTGAAAGATCTATGCACTGTGAAGTGAAAACTGAATGTGAAAAAGAAAGCCTTTCTAGCTGAACAAGTAAGTGCTATTCTTCAGAACAATAATGCTTTGAAATATAAAGACCCTAGTTGTCCTACAATTTCTTGCTTTATTGGAGAGCATAAAATTGAAAGAGCCTCAATCTAGGTGAGTTAAAACCAACTTCTATAACTCTTTTACTTGCTGATAGATCTATAAAAGTGCCTAGAGGAATAATTGAAGATGTGATAGTACAAGTTGATAAATTCATTTACTTGTGGATTTTATTGTCTTGGACACACAACCTGTTGAAGGATGTAATTCATTTCCTGTTATTTTAGGACGTCCATTTCTTGCAACTTCTAACGCATTGATTAATTGTAGGAATGGACTGATGAAGCTATCATTTGGAAACATGACATTGGAAATGAATATTTTCAACATTTGCAAGCAACCTAGAGATGATAATGATTTACAGGAAGTGGACTTTACTGAAAAATTAATTCATGATCAATTTCCAACCACTTCTAGTAAAATTGAGATTGATGAATCTGATGATTTGCAAATGATTTATTTTCAGCAAGAATCAAAGACAAGTAATTGGAGGCCACAAATTGAGGAATTGCCACCATGATCAATTAAATCCATACCTTCAAGTGTTCAACCACCCAAACCTGATTTGAAGCCATTGCCATCAAATCTCAAATACTTATTTTTGGGAGAAAATAAAACTTTTCCGGTAATAATTTCTTCCAAACTTAATGCACATCAAGAAGGTAAGTTATTACAAACTCTGAAAATGCACAAAAATGCATTAGGATGGACCATAGCTGATATAAAAGGAATTAGTCCTTTGATTTGTACAAACAGAATTTATTTGGAGGAAAATGCTAAACCCTCTAGAGAAATGCAATGAAGGCTAAATCTTAATATGAAAGAAGTAGTGAAAAATGAAGTCATTAAGCTTCTAGATAATGAAATCATTTATCCTATTTTTGATAGCAAATGGGTAAGTCCTACCCAAGTTATACCCAAGAATTCTAGAGTCACTGTGATAACAAATAAGAACAATGAGTTAATGCGCACTAGAACTGTTACCGGTTGGCGCGTGTGCATTAACTATAGGAAACTTAATTCAATGACTAGAAAAAATCATTTTCCATTACCTTTCATGGATTAAATCCTAGAAAGAGTTGGAGGTCATGAATTTTATTGTTTCCTAGATGGCTATTCGAGTTACAATCAAATTGAAATTGCATTGGAAGATCAAGAGAAGACTACTTTCACATGTCCATTTGGTACTTTTGCATATCGAAGGATGCCTTTTGGATTATGTAATGCACCAGCCACATTTCAAAGATGCATGCTTAGTATATTTAGTGATATGGTTGAAAATTTTCTTGAGATTTTCATGGAAGATTTTTCTGTTTTTGGCGATTCATTTGATGATTGTTTAACTAACTTAGAAAAGGTTTTGGCCAGGTGTGAAGAAAAGAATCTTGTGTTGAATTGAGAAAAATGTCACTTTATGGTAACAAACAGCATTGTACTTGGTCACATTATTTCATCAAAAGGAATTGAGGTTGACAAATCTAAAATCGAGTCAATTACAAACTTGCCAATAGCAAAATCTATTAAAGATGTTAGATCATTTTTAGGACATGCTGGTTTTTATAGAAGGTTCATCAAAGATTTTAGTGTAATATCTAAACCCTTAAGTAACCTTCTAATAAAGGATAATATTTTTGAATGGACTGAACATTGTGAAAAAGCCTTTGTTAAACTTAAAAACTTGCTTACTTGTGCTCCTGTCATTCAACCTCCTGATTGGTCATTACCTTTTGAAATAATGTGTGGCGTTAGTGATTTTGTCGTAGGTGCTGTTTTGGGACAAAGAAAAGATAAGAAACCTTATGTGATTTATTACGAAAGTAAAACTTTAAATAGTGCTCAAATGAATTACGCCACCACTGAAAAAGAATTATTTGCACTAGTATTTACATGTGAAAAATTCAGGTCTTATCTTATTCGCTCACCTGTTGTTGTCTTTCGTGATCATGCAGCATTGTAATGTCTTCTTTCTAAGAGAGATTCTAAGGCTAGATTGGTGAGGTAGATTTTGTTACTTCAAGAATTTGATATCACAATCAAAGATAAGAAAGACAGCAAAAATGTTGTCGTAGATCACTTGTCAAGATTGACAATAGATTCGAAAACTGACATCACACTAATCGATGACTACTTTCTCGATAAATCTTTACTTTCTATCTCTACAATGCCTTGGTTTGCTAATATTGTTAATTTCTTGTTTTAGGACAATTGCCAGCTCATTGGAGCACCCAAGATAAAAGAAAGTTCTTTAATGAACTAAAGAACTTTTATTGGGATGACACTTATTTATTCAAATATTGTCCTGATCAAATATTTCAAAGATGCATTCCTGACAAAGAGGTAAGTAGTGTCATTAAATTTTGTCATTCTGAGGCATGTGGGGGTCATTTCTCATCAAGAAAGACAACTGCAAAAATCTTACAAAGTGGATTTTATTAGCCCACCATGTTCAAAGACTCATGCATTCTGCAAGTTTTGTGAAAATTATCAAAAGTTGGGATCAATTTTAAAACGTCACATGAAGCCTTTAAATCCTATTCTTGTCATTGAGATCTTTGACTATTGGGGTATAGATTTCACGGGTCCATTTCCTACATCATTTGGTTTCTTGTACATATTAGTCACAATAAGTTATTTTTCAAAATGGATAGAGGCAATTCCAAGTAAAAACAATGATAACAAAACAGTGATAAAGTTTTTGAAAGAAAATATTTTGAGTCGATTTGGAGTCCCTCGAGCCATAGTAAGTGATGGTGGAACACATTTCTGCAACAAGTCATTTAAGTCTTCAATGAAAAAATATGGAATCACACACAAAGTTGCCACCCCTTATCACCCTCAAACAAGTGGACAAGTAGAGCTTGCTGATAGGGAGATCAAACATATTTTGGAGAAAACAGTGAACCCTAATAGGAAATATTGGTCTTTAAGACGTAATGATGCACTTTGGGCTTATTGAACTACTTATAAAACATCATTAGGTATGTCACCTTATAGACTAGTCTATGGAAAACCTTGTCACTTGCCTGTGGAATTTAAACATAAAGCTTATTGGGCTATTAAAGTTTTCAATTCAAATTTGGATGATGCTAGTCAACTGTAAAAATTACAAATAAATGAGCTTGAGAAAATAAGAAATGATGCATATGAAAATTCAAGAATTCATAAAGTAAGAATCAAAGAGTTTCATGACAAGAATATATTGAAAAAAACATTCAATGTTGGTCAAAAAGTCTTGCTTTATAATTCTCGACTGCATTTATTTCCTGGAAAATTAAGATCAAGATGGAGCGGTCCTTTTATTGTGAACATGTGTATCCATATGGGGCCTACAACATCGAGAATCCAAAGAATGACAATGTTTTCAAGGTAAATGGACAACATATGAAAGTTTATTTTGACAATTTTTCAGTTGAACATGACTCTATTGAATTGGATGATCTTGTATATAAAGATTGATTATTATTATTATTATTATTATTATTATTTTCTTTTTGAGTGATTTTTGTTAGTTTCTCTTACCCCGGTCAAATGGCGGATAACGGTACTCCGTGACTTAAGTCGGTTCTTTCAGTTTCTCCGTGACTCCGTGACACTAATATTGCAAAATTGAAAAAATATTTTCCCACTCTGCCTCAGAATGCGATTATCAAAATTTACCGTGCTAGATGTGCAAGATTGAGATTGTTAATGAATCATGGAATTCCTGAAGATATTCGCTGGTTGATAGAAGCAAAAGTTCGATTATCAGGTGAGTCCTCTAACTCCTTCATTTCACACATGCCTGAAACAAGTAAAAGCACTTTTGCAAAGAAACGTCGTGTAAAACGACTGAAAGTTTGTCATCGATGTGCTAGATGAACTTGTAATACACAATGTCATTTTTTAGGAATGATATCTATAAACCGTGAAGATAAAATACAATTCATTAAGGATGGCCTGAGTAAGGAGTCTTTAGATAGCCTTCTATTGACTCTTGAGACGCATCCTAGTGGAGATGTGCATCGTGCAATTCATGATTTATGGCTACTATTTCATAAAGAACATGATCGACTTAGTCTTGGGAATCTAACTAAAAAAAACCCTGTTTACCAGTTTTTAAGAAACTGGATGGGAAGCCTATCCCCGACCCATAGAGGGCGTTTAAGTCGTTCTTGGACATAAAACCAAGGGAAGATGTGAGCCACAATCACAACTACTTGTACATATACATGCTTTTTTTAAAAGTAAATAAATAAATAGAGTGAGACTCTAGCTGGCCTACATATAAGTGGTATGATTGCCTTTCTAATTTCTCATCTATAAAACCCTTTTTTCCTTCCTTTCATTTCTACTCAACTCATACATTTAACAAATACTGAAGTGTGCAGAAATGGCAAGTTTCTCAGGTCATAACATAAGAAATATTTGTGTTTTCGGTGGATCTAGTCCTGGGAAAGAAAAGGAGTTTTTAGAATCAACAAATCATCTTGGTCAAGTGCTAGCTGAGAGAAAGATTCAATTAGTATATGGGGGAGGCAGTCTTAGGTTAATGGGAGGTGTGTCAATAGCTGCATTTTTAGGAGGTAGTCAAGTTTTGGGGGTCGTTCCCGAAGCTTTAGCACAAAGGGACATCATTAGAAAAACAATTGGAGAGAAACTTCAGGTCTCTACAATGTCAGCTCGAATGAATGCAATGTTTAACCATGCTGATGCCTTCATTGCTTTACCAGGTGGTCTAGGCATATTGGAAGAGATATTTCATATTTTTTCTTGAGCCCAACTGCACATTCACCATAAACCCATAGGTTTGTTAAATGTTAATGGTTATTATGATAAGTTGTTGTCTTTTCTTGATCACGCTGTGTAAGAAGAATTTCTAACATCTTTTGCATAGCAAATTATAATCTCTGTTACTACTGCTGAACCATTGATTGACCAATTACAATCTTTCGTTCCTGTAATTGATCCTTCTATCAGTCGTATAAATTGGTCAACTAAGGAAAGCTGTAAAAAGCTTAAATTGGATTTGAGCCTCCAATTGTGAATCTTTGTGTCTTTTGCATGACAAATTATTATGTTTTGTTGTTTCTTATATTTTTTTTCAGTGTGTTTCAGGTTTGTCAGTATTCATTATTTCAGGTGATATCTTCTATACTCTATCTTTCTACCTTTAAACATTGAGGACAATGTCTTGTTTTAGTTGGGGGGAGAGGTAGTAGCTACAAAAAAAAACTATGTTTTCTATTTCATAAAGCATGTGCAAAATAGTTGTTACTATGATGGCAGAGTAAGGCGAATCTTTTATGACTTTTAAGACGCATCTTAGTAATCATTTGTAACAAGGTCTATCATAATACTTCTTGAAATATTCAGATTTACAAACTTTTGCATTGTTATCACTTAAGTCTGCTCGTATACTTATTTAACATGTATTCTTAAACCTTAATTTGCACACACACACTTCAACATATGATTGTGGGTTGCATATTGGATTATTATATTATTTATGTTCTTTTGTTAAAGGTAACAACTAAGGGAAAAGGATAATATATAATTAAAAAACAAAAAAAGAGAAAAAAAAAAAGAAAAAAAATGATAATAATAAAAATGTAGATAAGTTTGGTTTCGTAGTCTCCCTAACCTAAGCAATTAAGCCTGAAGGGGTGTTTTAACACCTAATACCCTAAAGTCAACTGACTTGAAAGTTATTGACCTAACACTTGTTACATGGGTTGAGGAGAAAAGCTTAAGGGAATCAAACATTGCACTATCTACATATCAGTATCTGCGACTCGAGTTATTAAGCTCGTAGGGGTATCTTAACACCTAATGCCTTAAGACCAACTAGTCTGGGAGTCATTAGCTAAAAGCTCGTTACATGGGTTAAAGATGCATGGTGTTCTAAATTATATGTATATTAAAAAAAAATACAAAAATAATAATCCCAACCCAAAGAAGTTAACCTTGAACATTAAAACAAAAATTTTATTTTTTTTCCAAGAAAAGCCCCATAATTATGTGTTGATACATTGAGCACAAAAAAAAGGTTTATGAATATCTTCTTAAGAGGTATTGAGTAGGTATATAAATCTAACAAGAGTTTGTTTATCTGGATAGAGTAATGGAAGTTAAATAATGAATACCTTGCTTTGTGGAATTTGCAAATTGTTTTTCTATTTTAACGCTTTGATTACTAGGGACTAGTAATAAGCTAGTTGAGGGGTGTGATTAGTACTCAAAAGTGCATTTTTATCATGGTTTTATATCATCATTTTGCACTTGAAGTATCAATAACTCCTTAACTAAAGTATGTTTTATAATAATCTATCTAATAATATAAGATGCCTCTAATTTATGGTAAATGTCCATTTTAAATGCAGGCCTATCACATAAATGAAAGGATTGATTGATGACTTTAAGAACTTTAATTGTAAAGGCAAAGAGATGATCAAACTTAGAAAAAAGATGTCGGTGCAATCCAAACCGGAACACTGTTCGGTAATTGGGTCATACCTGGAGCTATAGATCTCAGATTTAGGTCTACTTTATATGAATAGAAAGGTAAGACATAGGCCTACAACTTTCATATGGAACCCAAGATCTAAAAAGGCCATTTTCAAGTCCAAATTGTTGCAACAACAAAGAAGTTCGAATCTGTCCTCCAGCTCCAGCATTGTTCAGTATTTTAGCCATATCTAGAGTTCTAGAAGTCAAAATAAGCTGAATGTTTTACACAAGAAAGCTGAGACAATTTCCTAGAATTTTCATGTTTTCAAGTAGCTCTAATTTTGATGTCATCAATGACGTTTTGGGCAAACAAGAGAAGATAAGGATTGTCACCAAGTCAAGGGTTGGCCACCTGCTCATCAATTAGTCATCAAATCAATAGTTCTCAATTTTGGCCTATAAAAAGAGGCATTTGCCATGCATTTAGGCATCTTGATGTCCAGATCAAGATCATGCTCTTGTTTTCTCTCTTTGTATTCTTTGTAATGTTTATGCTTAGCTTTCATTAATATCAAGTTTATGTCTTTCATCTCCTTTAGCTTTCATTAATATCAAGTTTATGTCTTTCATCTCCTTTCCTTTACTTAGTTAACTTTTATCTTATTTATGTTCTTATTTTATTTATCTATTTTTCTTTCATTCATTATGTCTAGCTAAGTTAATTATATCAAAGTGAAAAGTTTACACTAATGGTGTAAGAATAAGTATGGTATAAACTTAATATGGACTTTAATGCTTGATACTAACATATTTTATATTTGTTATCTTGTTCACTCTTTAATACTTTGTTGTTAAATGACTAATCTTGATTTATGTTGTATAACAATTGGTACAACAAATGCTTGACACTTTCATAGCCGATACTGTATGGTATAACCGACACCTGAGCTATGAAAGGAACTCGATTTGTTGTTAACATAAGTTATAATCATGAATGCTTGACGAAATTTACAAGTATTAGCATTAATTGAATAAGATGACTAATATAATCATGTTAACAATCTATAATATGATTGGAACCTCCTTTGTGTGTGGATTCCAATTGAACAATAAGAGTTTATACTATACTTGTTTGACATACCATTAGTAGAACCTCTAACCTTGACATTTGTTATTATCATTGTTTAATTCTTACTTTAATTTTTCATCTCAAAGTTCTCATCTTCTTCTTCTTCTTTATTATTGTTATTATTATTATTATTATTAGTAGTAGTAGTAGTAGTAGTATTACTACTAGTATTATTAGTACTATTATTATTATTATTATTAATATAGATATTACTATTATTATTGTTGTTGTTGTTATTGTTCTTATTGTTGTATTATTGTTATTTATAATTTGTACAATAACCTCCCTATAGTTCGACCCCGGTCTTACCAAGTTATTTATTACTTCGACACTCCTGCACTTGGGAGAAGACATCAATTTCTTAGTCGTGTCACTTGTTAAATGACTAATTTTAATTTATGTTGTATAACACTTTGTACAACAAATACTTGACACTTTCATAGTTCATACTATATGGTATAACCAACACTTGAGCTATAAGAACTTGATTTATTTTTAACATAAGTTATAATCATGAATGTTTGATGAGATTTACAAGTATTAGCATTAATCGAATAAGATGATTAATGTAATCATGTTAACAATATTTACAAGTATTAGCATTAATCGAATACGATGACTAATGTAATCATGTTAACAATCTATAATCTGATTGGAACCTCCTTTGTGTGTTGTTTCCAATTGAATAATAAGAGTTTTATATTACACTTGTTTGACATACTATTAGTGGAACCTCTAACCTTGACATTTTCTATTATCAGTTTAATCCTCACATTAATATTTCATCTCAAAGCTCTCGTCTTCTTCTTCTTCTTCTTCTTCTTTTTCTTTACTACTACTACTACTACTACTATTGTTATTGTTGTTGTTGTTGTTATCTATAACTTATATATTTAACCTCCTTGTGGTTCGACCTCAGTCTTGTTGGGTTATTTATTATTTCGACATTCCTGCACTTGGAAGAAGATATCAATCTTTTATATATGGTAAATGATTTTCTTGGAAAAAAACAAAATAAAAGATTTTTTTGAATTTTTTTTCCTTTCTCTTATGTAATTTTTTTCATATGGTAAAGAATTTAAATTGATGAGAGTTTTTTAATATATTGTATAAAAGTTGGTGACAATATTTTTTTATTTTATGTTGTGTTGAATTTTTTTTTATTAAAGCATGTATATCTTTTACATCTAAAAAATGCAATACATTAACAATGATGGTGAATATAGTACATGCGTATTCTATTTTAGTAAAAATAAAGGGAAAAAAAAGAGGAAAAGTTGTCCCACCTGTTGAAGGATTATGTTATCTTTAATGGACATAAAAAGAAAATGCATTGAGTGATTTTATTTTTGTGAAAAAACAATCTTGGCAATGGTGGTATGTTATCTTTAATTGTTTTAGATTAGACTAATTTTAACAAACTTTATAAATAAAAAATAATTAAATATTAGCTTAAAATTTTTATATTGCATATTCTTAATACATGCCTCATATATAATCGCGATAATCGCAATAAACTCTTTAAAATAAAAACATTAAAAAAAATTATAATTTTAATATCATCATATTAAAATTGATAGAACTCTTAATAAATTTTTTATTCATATCATATACTTTATATATTTGTATTATGTAAGAGAATTTGTAAACAATAAAATCCATTAAGAAATAATTCATAAATATTATAATATAATATTATATTGGATAATAGAACATATTTTAATTTTATAATATTAGAATGAGATTCAAAGTCTTATCAAAGTTTGATTTTTCTAGATATTTTTATTTATTAATTTTGAATTATATATATTATTAAATGCAAATAAATTATGCATTGAGTTTAGCTCCCTGCTCAATAGCTTTGGGTTTGGTCATAATAGGATCCATTAACTTTGAATTCGATTACCAAACTCAATATTTGGTTTGACTTTACCGTTACTTTCAAGATACTAAAAAAATAATATATACTTGTTATTTTTTAAACATTTTAAAAAATATATTATTAACATACAGAGCACAAAATAAATATTAATAGCTTAAATATAACAACTAAAAAGTATCTCCAGAACCATGCAGACTCATGACGTGGATCTAAAAGCTAAGAGAATATTAGGTGTGATGAAAATTAAATATTAATAATTTAAATATAACAGCTAAAAAGTATCTTGAGAACAATACAGACTCATGGCGTGGGTCTAAAGGCTAAGAAACATTAGAGTGTGATGAAATGTTTTTTAAATTAATCACAACTTTAAAAATTATTTGATTTTTATTATTTAAACTAGTATTTTAATTTAAATTATAATAAAAACTTGAGTTTAATAAAAACTAAAATATATATTTTTAAAATTATAACAAAAAAAAATGATCTCACTAGCAACACTCAAAATCTTCATTCAATGATTTATTTTTTACATTGAGAAATTGTCATTTAATTTGTGCATTTCTTTCTAAAATTAAATTCTATTTTATTTATGGCATTCATGAGGTACTACCGAAACCAAAATGTTAAATGCTGGTTTAATAACATGTGGCAATAATTTATTTTTTAATCATTTAGATATTATATCATTGAATGGGAAATTTTTATTTTTTAAAAAAAATTAAATTTATAATTTAATTGGCAATTACCAGTCCAACTGTAATATTTCTATATAGTAGAGAGGACTTTTAACAAATAAATAAATGGTCTAATACATTAAAAATATATAATCACTAAAAATAAATAAAGGCAACAAAACAAATTTTGGTCTCATGTTTCGTTCATAACCACCGAAAGAAATTATTATAACAAAACAAGGATACCATAACATTAAACAAAGAGAAAACCTAGAAAAAACAAGCTAGAAAGAACGATGATGGGTGGTATAATGGCAGGAGGCATTTGAACAGCACCATTTTTCTTATTGTTATGATCTGGTGGACTGGTGTCATTTGCGGACTGAGGTGGGGTTTCTAGCTCCAACACTTTGATGATCATCTTCTGCCCTCTCTCACAATGCCCAGCAACTCCACTGATGAAATAAAACAAACCAGGTCGGTCCAACTTGAAAACAGAGTCCCCATTGTTAGAGAAGAACAAGGGATGAGCAGATCGGCATTTTTGGTACTCTTCCTCAGTCACTACCAGAACTGAGTCTTTGTTGTACTTGAATTCTGAAATATTCAATTTTAAGCATAAACCACATCTCTTTATCAGCATTGTTCTTAACACGGCATTAACTAGGGGAAAAAAACAGGTACTTACGAGCAGTGTCGTCAACTTTAAACCTGTTTTTGGAGGCCCAGTCAATGTACATTTGGCTATCTTTCTTAGGAATAGTCCAACCATCCTCACCTCCTACAAGAAACTCGGTGGAAATAACAAAGTAGAACTGAAAAATGGAGGAGAAGATAATCAAGGAGAGGAAGACTTTGCTCGAAGCATTGAAGAGATCAGATGCCATTCTTGAGGTTTCTAGTTTCCGTTTTTGGTTTGAGAAAATATCAATGCAACTTAAAAGGTAGTGAAGTTTAAGCCTGTTACACACACGCGCACACACGCACACGTGTATATATAGAGAGAGAGACAGAGTTGAGAGGATTATCAGGAGCGACTCGTAGAGGATGTTGGGTAGTGGGCTGGCTTGATTTTCTCTTTGACTTGGTCATGTAAATATATAACTGTTTTTCAAATACAGCTTTTTCTCTAGATTTGTTGAGTGAATTAGCATTAAATTAAAAACTGTATAAATTATTTTAAATAAAATAATAAAAAATAAAAAATCAAAACTAAATGTGAATTATTGAAAAATTGAAAAATAATAAAATAATTTTTTTTAATTTTATAAATTATTTCAAATAAAATAAGTAACAATAAAAAATTAATGACTACATCTAATAAATAAAAAAATTTAATTAAAAAATATTAAATAAAAATAAATAAAAAATAAGGATGAAAGTTGATATAAAAATTAAATTTTAAATGATAAAATTAAAAATATAATTTAAAATAAAATATATAATAATAAAATAATTAAGGATAAAAGTTGATATTCCAACTAAATAAAAGAAAAATATTTTTCTAAAATCAATTCAAATATCTCTTTAACTAAGAATTATTTTTCATTAATCAAGAAAACAAAGAGTGAAAAATTTATAAATTAATTTTTTTAAAACCAACTTTTCATGAAATAAACGGTTCCTTACTGCCAATTAATCTGCATGCATGTTATCCATTTTGTAAATGGTCTCTGAGGAATTGTTTAGTAAATAATTTAATGAAGTATCAATATACGGGGTGTTTAATTGATACGGGATTAAAGCATGTTAAATTTTATCCTTGTAAATTGTTTTTTAGGGGTTAATTAAAGGAGGACTAATTACCTTCATGCAACATTAATTTTTTAATATCTTTTCCATTTTTATTCAAAATATAAATTAAATTAATTTTTAATTACCACTTAAAATCATTACTAATAATTTTATTATTTTCTATATCTTTTCATTAATATTTAACCCATTATATTAAACATTTTTAAAATCTAAATCTATACTCTTAAAAATTGCTCTTGTAATTATTACTTAATGGTATAGATTTAATATATTACTTTGTATTTCATAAAATATTAATAGTAATTTTTTAAATGTAAAAAAATATAGTTTAAGTATATTTGGTCTGATAGCTGAGCTAGACTTAAAAACTTTAGATTTGACAACAAATCTAAATCTAAATTAATCTTATATTTAGCTAAAAAAAACTTAATAGCATTAGATTTAGATTTTGTTGGATAGCCAAATCCAATATCATTATATCCGGTTAAATAGCCAAATCCAAATATTCTTTGAATAGTTGCTAATTCAGGCATATAACAAAACTCAATGTTATTGGGTTATGCTAGGCAATAAACCCAAAGGTATAATTTTAAGGACCTACACTACTTTTATTTACATCAAAATAATATAAAAATATTACAAAAATATGAATTTAAATTAAAAAATTAAATTTTTTGAAAGCATTTTTTAAGCATAAAAACAAATATATTATAATAAAAAAATCTAACTTAACCTCAAACAAAAAAAATTATTATCACCTAACTTTTGTAAAATATAAAAAAAGTCCAATTAGTTTTTATTTTTCTATATTGTATGGAAAAAAATACACAAGAGAAAAAAATTCAAAGGTATAATTAAAGGAGGAAAAATTAAAAGAAAAAAAAATTAAAAGAAAAGAAATTAGTTGTTTGTGTATTGGTCAATACTATAATACCATGTGTTATTCATGGTGTTATTGTAGAAAATAATTTATTTGAAGATGATGATAGTTGACACGATTAAAAGATTAACGTTCTTTTCCAAGTGTAAGAGTCTCAAAGTAATGAATAACCCAACAAGAATGGCGTCGAACTATAAAAAAGTTAATTGTATAAATTATAAATAATAATAATCCAACAATAATAACATTAATTGTATAAATTATAAATAATAACAATCCAACAATAATAACAATAATAACAACAACAATAATAGTAATAATAGTAATAGTAATAGAAGAAGAAGAAGAAAAAGTAGTAATATTATCTTTTTCTATTTTATTCTTCTTTTTTTCTTTATTATTAATATACATATAATTTAAAAACACAATGTATCTTTAACCCATGTAACGAGCTTTCGACTAATGACTCTCGGACCAGTTGGTCTTAGAGCATTACACTTTGAGACATCCCTTTAAGCTTAACAACTCAGGTTGTAGATACTAAAATATAGATAGTGCAATGTTTGATTTTTTTAAACTTTTCTTCTCAACTCATATATTAGGTGTTAAAATGTTGGGTCAATAGCTCCCAAGTCAGTTAAGTTTAGAGTATTAGGTATTAAAACATCCTTTTAGGCTTAATTGCTTAGGATAGGGAGACTATGAAACCAAACTTGTCTATATTTTTATCATCATTATTTTTTTATTTTTTATTTACAATTTATATACTATCTCTTTCTCTTAGTTGTTATCTTTAATAAAAGAAGATAAATAATGTAATAATCCAATGTACAACCTATAATTATATATTAAAATGTGTGTGTGAAAATAAAGATTTAAAAATACTTGTTAAGTGAGTATATGAGCAGAATTAAGTGATAACAATGTGAGAGTTTCTAAATTTGAATATTTCAAGAAGTATTTTGATAGCCTTTATTACGAATATTGCAAATAACTATTGAAAAATGTTAACCATGATATGTCTCAAGTGTCAATAAATTCCTCCTTACTCTGTCATCTTAGTAATAACAATTAGCAAATAGTTTACAAGATAGAAAATACAGTTAATTTTTTATTTTTATAATATCAACTACTACCCTTTCTCTTTAATCAAAATGTGACATTGTCCTCAATATCCTAAGGTAGAAAGATAGAGTATAGAAGACATCACTTGAAACACCGAAAACTAACAAACCTAAAACACACTTAAACAAATATAAAAAACAACAAAACACTACATAATATACTATTAAGAAAACCAAAAGACATAAGGATTTACAAATGAAGGCTCAAATACCATCTAAACTTTTTACGACTTTTCTTAGTTGGTCAATTTACGCGACTCATGGAGGGATCAATTATAGGAGTGAAACATTGTAGCTGGTCAATCAATAGTTCAGCAATAGTAGCAAAGATTATGATTTATTGTGCTGAAAATATTAAAAATTCCTGTTTCAGAGCATGATCAAAAAAAGACAACAATTTATCATAAAAACCATTAACATTTAACAAATTTAGGGGTTTATGGTAAATGTACAATTGGGCCCAATAGGTAATATGAAAAATCTCTTCCAATGTGTCAAAACTACCTGGTAAGGCAATGAAGACATCAACATATTTAAACATTGCATTCATTCGATCAGACATTGTGAAGACCTGCAGTTTCTCTCCAATTATTTTTTAAATATGTCCCTTATGTTGAAGCTTTAAGGACAACCCCCATAACTTGACTGCCTTCTAAAAATATAGCTATTGACACTCTCCTTATTAACTTAAGGCTACCTCCCTCATACACAAAATGAATTTTTTTTTTAGTTAGTACCTGACTAAGATAATTTGCTGATCTTTATTTCCTTCCTAGGACTCGATCCACCAAAAACACAAATGTTTCTTATATGATGACTTGAGAAACCCATCATTTCTACACACTTCTATATCTATTGAATGTATAGATTAAGTAGAAATGAAGGGAATGAAGAGAAGATTTTATAGATAAGAAATTGAAAATAAAATCATATCACTTATATATAGACCAACTAAAGTCTCATACTCTCTCTATATATTTATTTTATTTATTTTTCTTAAAAAAACATGTGTATGTATAGGTAGTTATGATTGTGGCTCACATTTTCTCTCGGTTTTATATCCAAGAACAGCTTAAACACCCTTTATGGGTCGGGGATAGGCTTCCCTTTTAGTTTTTTTAAAGACTAGCAAACATAGTCTTTTTTATTTAGATTCCTAAGACTATATTGAACATGTTCTTTATGGAAATTGGGTCATATAAGTCATGAAATTCACAACGTATATCTCCATCAGGATACGTTTCAAAAGTCAACAAAAGATTATCTAATGATTCCTTATGTTTTGAAATAAATCTTAACTTTAGATAACTTTCATATGCTTTGTAGAACACATATGTGTCATTGAACATGGTAGACCAATTAAATCTATTTTGAAAGATTTTTGCAGCTGTCTTTTTTTACTAGAAATGATTCCCACATGCCTAGGATAATAAAATTTAATAATACTACTTACCTCATTATCGAGAATGCATCTTAGAAATATTTGATCATGATAATGTTTGAGTAAGTATGGGTCATCCCCATAAAAGTTCTTCATTTCATTCAAAAACTTTTCTTTGTCTTGGGTAATCTAATGAGCTGACAAATCTCCTGAGGAAAGAAAAGTGATATGATTATCAAACCAAAGCATTGGACTAAGAGAAAGTAAAGATTCATTAGAAAAGTAATCATCGATTGGTAGGATGTCAGATGTCAAATCTATTATCAATTTTGATAAAAGATCCGCATCAATATTTCTTGTGCCTTTTTTTCATTTGTGATTTCTTCCTAAGAATAAATCATTTGCAAATCTCCAGATTCATCCAACTCAATTTTACTTAAAGTAGATTCAAATTCATCATAAACTAATTCTTCGATATGATCTACTTCTTGTAAATCATTATCATCTCCAAGTACTTTTAATTGTTGAAAATATAATCTTCAATATCATGTTTCTAAATGATAGCTTAATCAGTCCATTCCTTTAATTAATTAATGCATTAGAAGTTACAAGAAACAAACATCCTAGAATAAAAGAAAATAAATTACATGCTTCAACAGGTTGTGTGTCCAAAATAATAAAATCCACAGGATAAAATGAATTTATCAGCTTGTACTAACACATCTTCAACTATTTCTCTAGGTATTTTTACGGATCTATTAGCAAGTAAGAGAGTTACAAAATTCGATTTTATCTAACCTATTTTAACTAACCTAGATTGAGACTTTGAAAAACTAAATATGGAAGTAAATTCACACTAACTCCAACATCAAGTAAGAGTCTTTTAATTTTATGTTCTCCAACAAAGCAATAAATCATAAGACAATCAGGATCTTTATATTTTAAAGCATTATTGTTCTGAATAATAACACTTACTTGTTCAGCTAAAAAAGTTTTCTTTTTACATTCAGTTTTCTCTTTATAGTGCATAAATCTTTCAAAAATTTAGTAAATGAAGGATTTAATAGCATCTAGCAAAGGTATATTGATCCTTACCTGTTTGAAAGTTTGAAAAATTTTGTTGTGATTGACTTTCCTTTGTTTGGTCATGGCATGAGGAAATAAAAGTGCTGGCGGGGAATCAGTCTTTTCTTTACAATATTCAGATTCAACCCCTTCCTTACCTTTAGAGATTAACTCATCATCATTCTCACAAGGTTTAAGAGTAGGTTTTTTAATAACCTTACCATTGCAACTAATTTGACTTGATGTATGTGTTGGCTTCTAAAACTACTTACATTTGCATTGTATTGCCCCTTAAAATTTTATTATGGTTAAGATAGAAACTTACCTTTCTCTTAGAAACTAAGAGCACATGTCAATCTTGCAATAGTATCTTTAAAATTTATCATGCTTTAAGCAAGTTGAGTTTTGATTGTCTATTGGTGTCTCATAAGTACTTGTGATGTCTAATTTTTAGCATTTTCAGCTAAGTCTAAGTACTTCATTGCTTTATTATTTTAAAAGCTCTGTTGCATATCAATTCAACTATTTGTTTATCTCTTGGTGTTAACCCTTCATGAAAATGTGAAACCAATCTCCATGTTTCAAATCCATGATGAGGGCAAGTATTAAGCAAGTCTAGATATCTATCTCAACACTGTAAAATGTTTCTCTTGGTTTTTAAGTGAAAGTGATGATTTATCTTTTGAAAAAAATTGTTCTCTAAGAAGGGAAAAACTTCTTTAAAAACAGTTGTTTCATTTCATCCTTAGCATGAGTGAATCTAGGTCTAAAATTTTATAGCTATGTTTTAACTTTATCTTTTAACGAAAAAGAAAAAAGCTTTAATATGATGATTGATTTATACTTAAAAGTGTATTTTTATCAAGGTTTTATATCATCATTTTGCACTTGAAGTATCAAAACTCATTAACAAAAACATGTTTTATAATAACGTATCTAATAATATAACATACCTTTAATTTACGATAAATGTTCATTTTAAATGCAGGTCTATCATATAAATGAAAGGATTGATTGATGAATTTAAGAACTGAAATTGAAAGGACAAAGAGATGTCCAAACTTAGAAAAGAGATGTTGGTGCAATCCAAATCGCAATACTATTCGGTAATTGGGTCATATCTAGAGCTGTAGATCTCAGATTTAGATCTACTTTATATGGATGGAAAGGTAAGACATAGTCCTACAACATTCATGTGGAGCCAAAGACTTAAAACGGTCATTTTCAAGTCCAAATTGTAGCAACAACAAAGAAGTCTTAATATGTCTTCTAGCCCGAGCACGATTCAGTGTTTGGCCTATATTTAAAGTTCTAGAAGTCAAAATAACCTGAATTGTTTACACAAGAAAGCTGAGATAATTTTCTATAACTTTCATGTTTTCAAGTGGTTATACTTTTGATGTTATCAATGATGTTTTGGGTAGATAAAAGAAGATAAGGATTGTCACCAAGTCAAGAATTGGTCACCCACTCATCAATTAGTCATCAAATCAATAGTTTTCAATTTTGGCATATAAAAGGAGGCATTTACCATGCATTTAGGAGTCTTGGTCTCCATATCAAGATCATGCGTTTGCTTTCTTTCTTTATATTTTTTGTAATGTTTATGCTTTGCTTTCATTAATATCAAGTTTATGTCTTTCATTTCCTTTCATCTACATAGTTAACTTTTATCTTATTTATGTTCTTATTTTGTTTATTTATTTTTCTCTCTTTCATTATATTTAGCTAAGTTTATTATGTCAAGGTGAAAAGGTTACACTAATGGTGTAGGAATAAGTATAGTATAAACTTAATATGGACTTTAATATTTGACACTAACATGTTTTGTATTTGTTATCTTGTTCACTCTTTAATACTTTGCTTGTTAAATAACTAATCTTGATTTATATTGTATAACACTTGGTACAATAAATCCTTGGCACTTTCATAGCCTATACTGCATGGTATAACCAACACCCGAGCTATGAAAGGAACTTGATTTGTTGTTAAGTTATAATCATGAATGTTTGACGAGATTTACAAGTATTAATATTAATCAAATACGATGACTAATGTAATTATGTTAACAATCTATAATCTAATTGGAACCTCCTTTGTATGTGGTTTCCAATTGAATAATAAGAGTTTATACTATACTTGTTTGACATACCATTAGTGAATCTTCTAACCTTGACATTTATTGTTATCATTGTTTAATCCCTACGTTAATGTTCCATCTCAAAGTTCTCATCATCTTCTTCTTTTTCTCTATTATTATTGTTGTTGTTGTTGTTGTTACTATTGTTATTATTTTTATCTATAATTTATATATTTAATCTGCTGGTGGTTCGACCCTAGTCTTGCCGGGTTATTTATAACTTCGGCACTCCTGCACTTGGAAGAAGATATGAATTTTTTAATCATGTCAATGATGTTTATGCTATAGTTTGACTTATTATACGGGTTGCAGACTTCTTTAAATTCCTTTATATATAAATATGAAATTTCTAAATCTATGCCATGAAAAGAAAATAAAAGTTGAATAATGTCTAGCTGAAAATTAAAATAGGATGCATCAAGGGGGAAAACTATGCACGATGATGCACTTATTCTTATGAAATTCATATAGTTTCTAAGTATTCTAACATGATTATTTTTATTATTCTTATTATCAAGCGACTAGTTATCTTTTGTGGAAATATTTTATAAAAATGAGAAGGAGACCCTACAAAGTCTATCACTTAATGTATATGACCACGCTCTCATACATGTATAGGAAGAGAATAAAAGAATGAAGAAAACAAATGAAACAAAGTTAGATATAAGAAAAGTGATAAAATAAAATAAATGTTATAATTTGTACAAGAATTTACCTTTTCGGCAATGATACTAAAAACTTGACACTACCAAAAGATTATCGCCTTCTCCCAAGTGTAGAAGTGTCGAAGTAATAAATAACTCGGCAAGACTAGGATCAAACCACAAAGAGGTTAATTGTATAAATTATAAATAACAACAATCCAACAACAACAAATAACAAGAATAGTAATAAAAAAAAGTTGATGAGAACTTTGAAATGGAAGATTAATGGAAGAGTTAAATAATGATAACAAAAAATATCAAGAACAGAGGATTCACTAATAGTATTTCAAACAAGTATAGTATAAACTCTTTTTATTACTCAATTGGAAACCACACACAATGGAGATTCCAATCGGATTATAAATTGTTAACATGATTATATTAGTTATCTTATTTAAATAATGCTAATACTTGTAAATATAATGAGGTATTCATGATTATAATTCATATTAACAACAAATCAAGTTCATTTCATAGCACAAGTGTCGATTATACCATACAATTGAGTTATGAAAGTGCTACGTATTTGTTGTACCAAGTGTTATACAACATAAATCTAGAATAGACATTTAATAAACAAAGTATTAAAGAGTGAACAAGATAACAAATACAAACACATGTTAGTATCAAACATTAAAGTCAATATTAAATTTACACTATACTCATTCTTACACCATTAATGTACCCTTTTCATCTTGACATAATAAACTTAACTAGACATAATAAAAGAGAGAAACATAAATAAACAAGATAAGAACATAAATAAGATAAAAGTTAACTAAGTAAAAAAAAAAGGAAATGAGAAGCATAAACAAGAGATTAATATAAGTAAAACTTAAGCATTACAATAAAAAAAAAAGAGCAAGAGCATGATCTTAATCTGAAAATCAAAATAACTAAATACATGGCAAATACCTCTTTTTATAGTCTAAAATTTAGAACTATTGATATGATGAATAATTGTTGAGTAGGTGGCCATATCTTTTTATCTGAACAAAATATCATTGATAATATTAGAGTTTGAACCAACCTTTCCAATAAAAATTCTAGAAAATTATCTTAGCTTTTCTGGAAAAAAACATTGAGGTCATTTGGACTTCTATAACTTTAGATATGAGCTGAATACTTAATTTTTTTCAGGCTCTAGGATATATTTAGATTTCTACGTTGTTGCTAAAATGTGGACTTCCAAACAGTATAATTGAGTTTACCTTCCACATGAAAGTTTTAGACTCATATCTTAACTTTTCATCCATATAAAACAAACCTAAATTTGAGATCTATAGCTCCAGATATGACCCAATTACCAAATAGTATTCTAGTTTGGACTGCACCAGCATTTCTTTTCTAAGCTTCACCCTTTCTTTGTCCTTTGAATTTTAGTACTTTAACTCATCAATCAATCCTTTTATTTATGTGATAGGCTTACATTTAGGATGAAAATTTACCATAAATTAAAGGTAATTTATGGTATCATACTTGTTATTATAAAGCATGCTTTTGTTAAGGAGTTATTGATACATCAAGTGCAAAATGATGATATAAAACCTTAATAAAAATGCACTTTTAAGTGTTAATCAATAGTGCAAAGACATTTCATGTTTCTAACCTCACTCAAGTATTTTTATGTTTGAAAAAAAATTATTATTGACATGCTACGAAGTACAAGCCACTATGCTAGTTATTATATTATTTACTAAGATTTTTTTAAAAAATATATTGAGATAATTTTTTTTTCCATTTTTTAAGATTTTTTTATATCAAAACATAAAAAAATATTAATTTGAATTAAAGAAAAACATAAAAAAATTATTTTTAAAGGCATTTTTTGAAACATAGAAACAAACATGTTTTAATAAGAAAATTCATCGTAGCCTAACCACAAACAAAAATAAACTATCATCACTTAACTTTTGTATAATATAAAAAAAGTTTAATCAATTTATTTCCTCTTTTTGAAAAACAAATTGCATAAGAGAAAAGAAAAAAATCAAGTGGAAAAAAAATAAAAATATTTATTTGAAGTAAAGAAAAAAATAAAAAAATAATTTTTTAAAAGTATTTTTGAAACACAAAAACAAACATACTTTAATAAGAAAATTCAACCCAACCTCAAATGAAAAACAAATATCATCACCCATCTTATATACAATATAAAAAAAATCCTATCATTTTATATTTTCTTTACATTATGAAAAAAAATAAGAGAAAAAAAATTGCTCTTACAATTAATAGATAATATTTTTCAAAAGCCTTTATTCTCCTGTTTTAAATGGCTATTAGATCTTGTTAGAGTCAAGACCCAACGCTATGGGGTGCTGTCTATAGCATGACTCAACGATCCAGACAAAAAGCAGTTCATTACCTATAGGTCATTTCACCCATGTGTCATAGGTCAAAGGTAAATCCACTAACTTTAATTAGTGTAGCCAACCAAGTGTCAAAGGTAGCCGATTCGTTGAAAGGTTTGTCTTAGGTTTAGCTACTAGTGAGACCCAACAATAATTTTTGACTAAACACAGAAAAGACAACGCCTTTTATTAAGCTACAATGTCATCCACAATGCAAATACTCTATGTTTACAATGTGGTCTATGATATGATAAGCATATTTCTATAATAAATAAATGGTATTTTTCCTACATCTTTTAAAATATACTATAATGTAACAATTTATTTTTATTTTTTAATCTTGTACCAAACATCATGTCACTTTAGGTTATGGAGAGTAAATTCTTTGCATTTAGGAAAACATTTTTTTATTGGTTTAGTCCCTCTATTAAAAATGTTGTTTGATTACTTGACTTAATGATATGTTATAAGATTTTATGAAAAAAAATTAATATATGAATTGATGAAGAGATTTATTAGCAACCTAGTGATTAGTACTTAAAAATGAATTTTTTATCAAGTTTTTATCTTAGCATTTTGCACTTAAAGTATCAATAACCCCTTAACTAAAGCATTTTTTTTATAATAATAAGTCTGATACTATAAGATATCTTTAATTTATAGTAAATGTTCATCTCAAATTGAGGCCAATACAAAAATCAAATGATTAATTGATGAGTACAACTACTTAAATTGAGAAGACAAAGAAAGGGTGAAACTTAAAAAAAAAAAAGATGTGGGTTCAGTCTAAACTAGAACACTGTTCAGTCATTGAGTCATATCTTGAGTTGTAGAACTTGGATTTGGGTCTGGGATATATGAATGGAAAGCTAAGAAATAAACCTAAAACATTCATGAAAAAGACAAGACTTAGTTCTGGTGTTTGGAAGTTCAAGTCTTAGCAACAACAGAGAAGTCCAAATTTATACTGCAGCCTGGATACTATTCAGTATTTAGCCCATATCTTGAGTTATAGAAGTTCAAATGACCTCAAATTTGTTTTCGTTGGAAAGCTAAGATAATTTTCTAGAACTTTTATATTTTAAGTCTATTTGAATTTTTGATATTAATAGTGATGTTTGTGGCAGATAATAAGATAAAGATTGTCAACATGTCAAGAATTGGCCAACCGCTCATCAATTAGTCATCAAATCAATAGTTTCTAATTTTAGCCTATAAAATGAGGCAGTTACCATTTATTTAGGCATCTTACTTTTCAGATTAAGATCATGTTCTTGCTCTCTCTTTATTATAATACTTAAGTTTTGCTTATATTAATTTCTTGTTTATGCTTCGTATTTCCTTTCCTTTTACTTCGTTAACTTTTATCTTATTTATGTTATTATCTTGTTTATTTATGTTTCTCTCTTTTATTATGTTTAGTTAAGTTTATTATGTCAAGGAAAAATGGTTACACTAATGGTGTAAGAATAAGTATAGTATAAACTTAATATGGACTATAATGTTTGATACTAACATGTTTTATATTTGTTGCCTTGTTCACTTTTAATACTTTGCTTGTTAAATGATTAATCTAGATTTGTGTTGTATAAAACTTTGTACAATAAATGCTTGACATTTTCATAACCTAATTGTATAACATAACCGATACTTGTACTATGAAAGGAACTTGATTTGTGTGTGGTTTCTAGTTGAGTAATAAAAAGAGTTTATACTATACTTATTTAAAATAACATTAGTGGATCATCTAATTTTGACATTTGTTTTTATCATTGTTTTATTCTCATATTAATCTTACAATCTCAAATTTCTCTTTATCTTAGTACTACTACTACTACTACTACTACTACTACTAATATTATTTGATACTATCCAAGCAAGGTCAAATTTGGATTTTGACGTCAAATGTGCAACTATCTAGTTTTATGGCAACAGTCGTAATTCTCAATCCGACTGTTAGATCGAGCTGAAATTTTACGAGGAGTCTCCTGACATATTGTATTATCTTGGGTTAAAATTTCATATCAATCGGAGTTTGGGAAGGCATCTCTATATGGGTCAATAGAGGCTGTACGAATTTTGTTATTTACTTCCTTTTGACCTGTGGACTTCCTATTTGGCTAGGATTCTTTCCCTAAAAGGGTGTGCCAACTTATTTTGGGAATTTTCTAGTTCTGCAAGGATTTTTAATGAACTACAATAAAATCTCCAAGTATGACAAGGATTCATTAATGTTTTAGAATCCTTTTCTTACAAGGATTCCTTATTCATCCGAGGTATAAAAGGAAAGAAGACTTTAGAATGCATTCTACCTTCAGATCAGATTTCCTAGTCTATTTGGGACTTTTTAATGGTGACAAATCTAATTCTAGCATATTTAGCATAGTAATTTTTGAATTTTTATATTTTTTATTATTTTCTTCTTAGTCTTTGAGTTATTATTACTTGGTTGGGTCAATTGTAAGTGGGCTACATATAAGTCCACCTAGGGGGGTCCATTAGGGTTTCTTTAAGTCTAGAATCACTATAAATAGAGATATAACCAAACATGTAAAAAAAGACTATTCAGATTAATAAAACTTCTTGTTTGCTACACTTTGTGTGTGTGTATGTGTTGGTGAGATAATCTCCTTTTCATAGTTCTCTAATGAACTGAAAAACAACTTATCGAAGAACAACTATCTTTGTGGCGTCATCCTTATACTTCTTGTTCGCTAATCAATATTTGTTGGGTGGGGATTTTCCATTTCCAATAGTGCTGGTGCGTAGGCACAAGTTATCTTTGTCACACTTTTATCTCGTTCGCGAATTAGCATCTTTGCATGTGGGTTGCGTGACCATGTGATCACGAGGTTCGCATCATTATTGTTGTTATTGTTGTTGTTATTATTATTTAAAATTTATATAGTTAACTTCTTTATGGTTTGACTCTGGTTTTGCAGGATTATTTATTATTTTGATACTCCTACACTTGAGAGAAGATATTAATCTTTTGGTTGTGTCAAGTTTTTAGCGTCGTTGTCGGGAAGGTAAATTCTTGTCTAAATTATAATTTTATTTTATTTTCTCCTTTTATTTTTCTTATATCTAACTTTGTTTCTTTTGTTTTGTTTCCTTTTCTTTTGTTTTCTTTTTTTTTATCTCCCTATATGTGCATGAGGGTATCCTCATTATTTTTAAAAAATATGATCAAAGAAAATAATTATTCACTTCATAATGAGAATAAACATGTCAGAATACTTAGAGACAACATGAATCCTACAAGAAAAAGTGCACCATCATATATAGTTTTCCCCCTTTATGCATCTCATTTCAATTTTAAGCTAGGCATGATTTAATTTTTATTTTCTTTTCATGGCTTAGATTTAGACAATTCATAATTGCATTTAAAGGAATTTGAGGAGATCTTTAACACTTATTGCTACCCAATGTTTTACCCACTTTTTTTTATAAATGTACAAAAAAATCAAAAATAGCAAAAAAAAACAATGAAAAACCCTAAAAAAAATGCATTTTGATATATTTGCATCGTTTTTAGCATTTTCAATATCATCTTAGAAAAATATAAAATTTTTAAGAGTATTTTTAAACACGTTCAACTTTTAACATGTTAATTTTACAATTAATGATTTTTCTTGTTAAGTTGACGTTGATATTGCTTGTTTTCAAAAAAATTTAAAAATACAAAAAAAACAAAATTACAAGGGACCAAATATGATAGGAAAAGTTTAGGGATCAATTTTTTTTTAGGCTCCTTGGAGACAAAGAAAATAAAAAAAAATAATAAATTTTATTATCTATAAAAGAAGGAAAAAAATTTATTCATCGAAGGGGAAGAAAATCTTATTCACTAAGAGTAGAAAATTTACAAAAGGGGAAGACAAGAAAAATCCAAAAAAAAAACCGGCCGCTCCCCTTCCTATTTAGTAAAAAACGAGAGAGAATAGGGGTGGCTACAAGCTTTCCTTTCCTTGTTCACAAAGGCATGTTGCCCCCTTTCCATTTTCAAACCCTCAGCCACACCCTTTCTTCTTCTCTGAGACTCAGTTGTTCCTCCCTCAGCCAATCGATCATACCCCCTAAACCAGCAACCAACTTTAGATCGCCTTTCCTCTACCCCTGATCTACTACTTCTTTCTTAGACTAGCCACTTGAACCTATTCTTCCCTATGTGTTTCTCCACCTCTATGGCTAGCTGTTACGTCATTCAACCTATGGTTTAACCCCCTATAAGCTTCCCTCCTCCAGCACCCATAGACCCATCAACACTGAAGCCCCTTCCTTGGCAGCATCTTCTTTTTCAGTCTTTTCAATAGCAAACAGCCAAATCAACAGCCCAAACACAACGACGATACCGGCTGATCTAGCCCTAGTAAGGCCACCGCCAGCAATCCAGGCCCGTCAGAACCTAACTTGGCCTAGGACAACAACCCCCTATCCTTCATCACTCCTAAGCCGGCCACCTTTGGCCACAAAAGAAAAGACAATCGCCACCTGAAGACCAGTCCCCAATGTCTTCCATCTTCTGCTCCCAGGTTGCCTATAAACAGCCAAAAGTGTGTGTGTGTGTCTATATATATATATATATATATATATAGACACACACATACACTTTTGGCTGTTTACAAGCGGTTTGGGAGTTCCACCATCACTGCTGATTTCTGAATCGATAGCGATGTAGTCTTCGCTGTTGATTTCCTGAATTGGCAGCGAGGCAGTCTTCGTTGTTGATTTCTTGAATCGCCAGCGACATAGTTATTTTTAAATTATCTTAAGGAGCTGGAAAGGTAAAACCAGTTTTGGATAGACCAAAACAAGAATAAAAACACATCTAAACCAACCCCAAACACCCCAACTCATTTAATTAGGAGTATAAATATAAGAAGGAGAGAGAAGGTGACCCTTGCTCTTTCCAAAAGTTGTCTACAACTGATGTCTAGCTGCATATTGTTATTCCCTTTCTCCTTCCAATAGAACCCTAAACCAAACTAGTAAAGAGTGCCTTGTGAACGTGTGAGGGAGAGAGAGGAGACCTTGAGAGAAGATTAGACAGCTACCTAAAGGGAAAGGAAAAAAAAGGCCAAAAAACATAAGAGGAAGAAGAAGGAAGAGAACCAACAAGAGAGGAGAAAGAATATTGTCAAACCTTCCTCAAACTTAGCTAGATTTGAAAGGTATGGGTCATGAAACTCCCTTCCTCTTCTTCTTAAAACCCAGAATTGAAAATGAAGAAGAAAACCCTAATAAAATTGACCAAGACCTAAGCTAGCTGTGAAGGAAAATGAAATGAGACCAATTTTAGAACATCTAACAAAGAAAAATGAATAAAATGGGAATAACAAATCATGTTAAAGGGCCGGTTTTAACTATGGGGTTAGCTAACATGCAATGTGTGTGTTTTGTTGGGATTGGTTAAAGGATTATGTCCGGAGATGGATAGTTTCAATATGTGTATTCTACTAGAATTTTTGAAAGATATATGATGTAATTGATGGTTTTAAATATGTGTTTCGCAATAAAATTGTGATTCGCTGTTGAAATTGTGTCGGTTGCAGCAAATTAGCATTCGTTGCCGAAACTGAGTCTTCTGTAGTGAATCAGCATTCATTGCCGAATTGTGTGTTCTGCAGCGAAATTATGATTCGCCAATGAAAATGTGTCGGCTGCAGCGAATTAGCATTCGTTGCCAAAACCGAGCCTTCTACAGCGAATCAGCATTCGCTACTGAATTATGTGTTCTGCAATGAAATTACGATTCAGTGCTAAAACTATGTCGGCTGTAGAAAATTAGCATTCCCTACTGAAATTGAGTCTTCTGTAGCAAATCAGCATTCACTACTAAATTGTGTGTTCTGCACCGAATTAGAATTCGCTACCTAAACTGTGTCTGTTGCAGCGAATCGCTGCCAAAGTTGAGTTGTCTGCTGCAAATTAGCATTCGCTGTTGAATTTCATGTTTTATAGTAAATTTGTCATTCACTATCGAAGTTAAGTTAGCTACAACGATTTAGCATTTACTATCAAAATTATGGTGTCAGTAGCGAAATAGTTTTCGCTGTCGAATTGGTTGTTGGTAGCGAACCAGTTCTCACTGTCAATTTCTGCCATAAGCCTTCTAAGCAGAAATGACTTAAATGCTAGTAACAATTTCATGGTATGATGGTGTAAAATGTGAAACACTAGAATGTGAATATATGAACTTTTGAAATAAGTGTGGTGATAAATGTGATTCAAAAATACAAATGTACTAATTTGTGACAATTGATGTCTTAGGTGGTGTGGTCGGGATTAAACCATCGTCACGACAAGAACAACCCACAGGTAGAGCGGGTAGGTAACTTCCACTTTCCTTTTTCATACGTTAAATAATGAGATACTTTAACATAAATGTTACCATATTGGGTTAGAACAGATATCAGATTGTCAAACATTTAAATGTTGTCATGGTTGATTTAGCTTCAGTAATAGCTTCTAAAGGGATGACTGGGACAAAGGAATGATTAGCTTTAGCTAATGGTATCCAAAAGGATGACCGGGATAAAAGATTGATTAGCCTCGCTTAATGGCATCCGAAAGGATAACCAGGATAAAGGAATGATTAACCTCAACTAATGGCATCCGAATGGATGACCGGGACAAACAACTGATTAGTCTTGGCTAATGGCATCCAAAGAAATGATCGGGACAAATGATTGATTAGCTTCAGCTAAAGGCATCCGAAGTGGATGATCAAGGTGAGTGAATGGTTAACCTCAGCAAATGATGCCTTAAGAGAATAACTGAGTTTAAGATTATGGTTGATTGTAAGAATTGGTGCATCTATATGTACTACAAGTTGTGTATACCAAGTACATGAAGAAACTATAAATATCATGCATCACACATGGAATTATGTTAATGTTTCATTAATCTATCGGACCATTTAATTATCATTATTATTAATAAGCAATTGCATTCTCTTAAATGTTTTGTACTGTAGTAGAGACGTCACATCAATGAGATGCCTAGGAAACCCGATACACGGGAACCTACTTTTGCAATGAATCATGTAGTTGCATCCTAAATCACGATGTATTTAGTATAAATCAATGTATTAAACATATAACTTTTATTGAATTCTTTCATTTAAATTCGTGATGATTATTAATAGGATAAGTGCTTACACTGGAAATAATTGGTACATGTGCCAACCCATTACCTACCGAGCCCATATATTGCCTTCAAGAGGGTGATTATTGGGACAACAAGAGACCCTTTTAAAGACCAAGTAGTAAACCTACCATTTTTTTAATGTAAAAAGATTAGAACTTGCCCTTAGGATGTTTTGCATCTGAGCAAACCCTTCTCGAAGTATCTTATATTCAGGACTTACAAAGGATATAATGGTCATTACTCAAGAAATTTCTATTATAGAGTTTGATCAAGAATAATAATTCTTGTTTCATCATGCAAGAGTTATGACCATATGTCACCCCTCGAAGAGCAATTTCATCATATAGATTACATGTCATACATTTATTATGCATGCGCCAGGAGGAAAAATATATTCCCTAACATGAACAAAAGATTGATGTCTTTTTTCAATGGCAGGTGTGTAGAAGTAATAAATAACTCGGCAAGACCGAGGTCAAACCACAAGGAGATTAATTGTATAAATTATAGATAATAATAATACAACAACAACAACAACAATAGTAATAGTAATAGTAATAGTAATAGTAATAATAGTAATAGTAATACTAGTAGTAGCAGTAGTAGTAGTAATAGAAGAAGAAGAGAAAAAAGAAGTTGATGAGAATAATAATAATAGTAGTAGTAGTAGTAATATTAATAATACTACTAATAATAATAATAAAGAAGTTGATGAGAACTTTGAGATGAAAGGTTAACGCAAGGATTAAACAACGATATCAATAAATATCAAGGTTAGAGGATCCACAAATGGTATGTCAAACAAGTATAGTGTAAACTCTTATTATTCAATTGAAAATCACACACGAAGGAGGTTCTAATTTGATTATAAATTGTTAACATGATTACATTAGTCATCTTATTTGATTAATGCTAACACTTGTAAATGTTGCCAGACATTCATGATTATAACTTGTTAACAACAAATCAAGTTCCTTTCATAGCTCAGATGTCGGTTATACCATATAGAACAGGCTATGAAAGTGTCAAGTATTTATTGTACCAAGTGTTATACAACATAAATATAGATTAGTCATTTAACAAGCAAAGTATTAGAAAGTGAACAAGATAACAAATACAAAACATCTTAGTATAAAAAATTAAAGTCCATATTAAGTTTACACTATACTTATTCTTACACCATTAGTGTAACCTTTTCATCTTGAGATAATAACTTAATTAAACATAATGAAAGAAAGAAAAATAAATAAACAAAATAAAAACATAAATAAGATAAAAGTTAACTAAGTAAAGGAAAGGAATTGAAAGGCATAAACTTGATATTAATGAAAGCAAAACTTAAGCATTAAAAAAATATAAAGAGAGAAAGCAAGAGAGTGATCTTGATCTAGAAACCAAGATGTCTAAATGCATGGCAAATGCCTTCTTTTATAGGCCAAAATTGGGAACTATTGATTTGATGACTAATTGATGAGTGGGTGGCCAAATCTTGACTTGGTGACAATCTTATCTTTTCTTATTTATCCAAAACATCATTAATAACGTCAGAATTGAAACCACTTGAAACACATGAAATTTTAGGAAATTGTTTAAGCTTTTCAAAAAAAAAAATGGAGGTTATTTGGACTTCTAGAACTCCAGATATAGGTCAAACACTGAACAGTGCATGAGTTGTAGGACAGTTTTGAACTTCTTTGTTATTGCTATAATTTGGACTTGAAAATGGCCTTTTTAAATCTTAGGCTCTACAAAAAAGTTGTAGGTCTATGTCTTACCTTTCGATCCATTCAAAGCAGACTTAAATCCAAGATCTATAACTCTAGATATGACCCAATTACCAAACAGCGTTCTGGTTTGTGATTAGTACTCAAAAGTGCATTTTTATCATGGTTTTATATCATCATTTTGCACTTAAAGTACCAATAACTCCTTAACTAAAGTACGTTTTATAATAATTTATCTAATAATATAAGATACCTTTAATTTGTGGTAAATGTCCATTTTAAATGCAGGCCTATCACATAAATGAAAGGATTGATTGATGACTTTAAGAATTTCAATTGCAAAGGCAAAGAGATGATTAAACTTAGAAAAGAGATGTCGGTGCAATCCAAACCGGAACACTGTTCGGTAATTGGGTCATATCTGGAGCTATAGATCTCAGATTTAGGTCTACTTTATATGGATGGAAAGGTAAGACATAGGCC
>SRLM01001921.1:0-14089 GCA_015708895.1 Populus ilicifolia | reverse complement strand
TAAATATAATGTTTCTCAACTTCTTCTGCGTAATTGGTCATTCTTGTATAATTATGATTTCTCTTGTCGTGGTCGTATTTGGGTTTGTTGGAATGCTGATGTGGTGAAGGTTGATGTCCTCGGAATGTCAGACCAGGCTATTCATGTTTCTGTCACTATATTAGCTACCAATATCTGTCACTAAATCTACGGGACCTGCCCGTTGTGCTATGAAAGTAGACCTGATGAAGGCTTATGACTCGTTTCGGTGGGATTTCGTTGACGCTACGTTAAGAAATATGGGATTCCCTAGAACAGTCATTGATTGGATTATGGTTTGTGTTACATCATGTCAATTCTCTATCAACGTCAATGGTGAGCTTGCAGGTTATTTTCAAGGGGGGAGAGGGCTGCGACAAGGGGATCCACTTTCTCCATATTTGTTTGTCCTATGTATGGAAATCCTTTCAGGGCTATTCTGCAAGATGAGTGCCAACAAAAACTTCAAGTTCCACTGGAGATGCAAGAAGGACAACATTTCTCATCTTTGTTTTGCTGATGACTTGATGATTTTTAGCAAAGGAGATGTACACTCAATTCGTATGATCAAAACTGTGCTCACAAAGTTTCAAGATCTATCAGGTCTGTATCCAAATCCAAATAAAAGTGACATCTTCTTAAGCGGTGTGTTAAATGCTGAGAGGGAAGAGATTATTCATGTTCTTGGGTTTGCAGAGGGAGAGCTCCCTATGAAATATTTGGGAGTGCCTCTTATCTCGTCCAGACTAAAGGCTGTTTATTGTAAGGGTCTCGTGGATCGAATCACCTCTAAAGTTCGACATTGGACTTGTAGAACACTATCGTATGCAGGACGAGTACAACTGATTAATTCAGTTTTATTTTCCTGGGCAAGTCATAAAAAGTGTGGAGCAAATTATGAGATCTTTTCTTTGGTCAGGTTCAGATATGAGAACTACTAGGGCTAAAGTGGCTTGGGATCAACGCTGTTAGCTCCTTCTTTCAGACTTGGAGAATGCTTAAAGAAATGAATGCTACATCCATTTCCCTTATTCCTAAAGTTGCCAATCCTACGAGGTTGATAGATTTTCGTCCTATATCTTGCTGCAATACCATGTACAAATGCATCGCTAAGATTCTAGCCGGGAGAATCACAGCTGTTTTGCCATCCTTAGTAGGTCCATATCAGACTGCTTTTATCTCTGGACGGAGAATCAGCGACAACATTCTTTTGTCTCAGGAACTAATGAAAGGCTATCATAAATCTACGGGACCTGCCCGTTGTGCTATGAAAGTAGATCTGATAAAGGCTTATGACTCGGTTCGGTGGGATTTCGTTGACGCTACGTTAAGAAAAATGGGATTCCCTAGAACAGTCATTGATTGGATCATGGTTTGTATTACATCATGTCAATTCTCTATCAACATCAATGGTGAGCTTGCAGGTTATTTTCAAGGGGGGAGAGGGCTGCGACAAGGGGATCCACTTTCTCCATATTTGTTTGTCCTATGTATGGAAATCCTTTCAGGGCTATTCTGCAAGATGCGTGCCAACCAAAACTTCAAGTTCCACTGGAGATGCAAGAAGGACAACATTTCTCATCTTTGTTTTGCTGAGGACTTGATGATTTTTAGCAAAGGAGATGTACACTCAATTCGTATAATCAAAACTGTGCTCACAAAGTTTCAAGATCTATCAGGTCTGTATCCAAATCCAAATAAAAGTGACATCTTCTTAAGCGGTGTGTTAAATGCTGAGAGGGAAGAGATTATTCATGTTCTTGGGTTTGCAGAGGGGGAGCTCCCTATGAAATATTTGGGAGTGCCTCTTATCTCGTGGATCGAATCACCTCTAAAGTTCGACATTGGACTTGTAGAACACTATCGTATGCAGGACGAGTAAAACTGATTAATTTAGTTTTATTTTCCATCCAGGTCTATTGGGCATCTCTCTTCATCTTACCTGGGCAAGTCATAAAAAGTGTGAAGCAAATTATGAGATCCTTTCTTTGGACAGGATCAGATATGAGAATTACTGGGGCTAAAGTGGCTTGGGATCAGATATGTCTTCCCAAAAAAGAGGGGGGGCTAGGAATAAAAAGGATAACAGAATGGAACAAGATTGCTTTGTTGAAACACATTTGGAACCTATGCAATGACTCAGATGGCTCAATCTGGTCTACTTGGATCAGATGTAATCTGTTGCGAGGTAGGAATTTCTGGACAATCAGGACGCCATAGAATTGCTCTTGGGCATGGAGAAAGATTCTAAAGCTCAGATCCTTAGCATGGCCGAAGATGAAGTACATCATAGGGGATGGCAGGACAACTTCTCTATGGTTTGACAATTGGCATCCTAACAGCCCGCTCGCAGATTCTTACGGCGATAGATTCATCTATGATTCAGGTATGGAAAAGAACGTGAAGGTCAATATGCTGATTCATAACTCAGAATGGAAAATTCCTACCGCTCACGCTATTGGCTTGCACCCCATTGTAGAAGGAACTTGTGAAGCAACTAAGTTTAATAATTGTGGCGGATCTACGTTATTAGTCTTAGGAAGAACATTTAATAATCTTCGGCCATGCTAAGGATCTGAGCTTTAGAATCTTTCTCCATGCCCAAGAGCAATTCTGTGGCGTCCTGATTGTCCAGAAATTCCTACCTCGCAACAGATTACATTTGATCCAAGTAGACCAGATTGAGCCATCTGAGTCATTGCATAGGTTCTAAATGTGTTTCAACAAAGCAATCTTGTTCCATTCTGTTATCCTTTTTATTCCTAGCCCCCCCTCCTTTTTTGGAAGACATACCTGATCCCAAGCCACTTTAGCCCCAGTAGTTCTCATATCTGAACCTGACCAAAGAAAGGATCTCATAATTTGCTCCACACTTTTTATGACTTGCCCAGGTAAGATGAAGAGAGATGCCCAATAGACCTGGATGGAAAATAAAACTGAATTAATCAGTTGTACTCGTCTTGCATACGATAGTGTTCTACAAGTCCAATGTCGAACTTTAGAGGTGATTCGATCCACGAGACCCTTACAATAAACAGCCTTTAGTCTGGACGAGATAAGAGGCACTCCCAAATATCTCATAGGGAGCTCCACCTCTGCAAACCCAAGAACATGAATAATCTCTTCCCTCTCATCATAGGGGATGGCGGGACAACTTCTCTATGGTTTGACAATTGGCATCCTAACAGCCCGCTCGCAGATTCTTACGGCGATAGATTCATCTATGATTCAGGTATGGAAAAGAACGCGAAGGTCAATATGCTGATTCATAACTCAGAATGGAAAATTCCTACCACTCACGCTATTGGCTGGCACCCCATTGTAGAAGCTATTCCTTCCAATTCTAATCCTATGATAGGGAAAAATGATGAGATTGTTTGGCTGGATTCACCAAATCACAGATTCTCGATCAAAATAGCTTGGGAACAACTAAGATTTCATCATACGATAGTCGAATGGCATGACATTGTGTGGTTCAAGAATGCTGTTCTAAGACATTCGTTTCTTCTATGGATGGCTGTCCAACAGAAACTCACAACCCAAGATAGACTTCATCGATTTGGTATACATGGTCCCAATAGATGCTCACTCTGTCTCCATAACAACGAAGATCACAACCACTTGTTCTTTGAATGCTCCTATACTAAAATGATCTGGTGGGATGTTTGTGACAGATGCAACATTCCAAGAATGACAAAAGGATGGGATGAATGGATTCGATGGGCCACTGTCACTTGGCATGGAAAACGTTTGCGTCAATTTTCTCGTAAACTCAGTTTTGCAGCTATAGTGTATCATATCTGGCAAGAAAGGAATGCAAGGACCTTTGCTGGAATATCTAGAACTCAGAATTTGGTCTTTCATCAAATCAAATGTATCATCCGTGATAAGCTTGATTTAATGAGGAACGTTCTACCAACAGATTAAAATAAAAGGATCCAACGAGCTTGGAGGGTTAATAACATAGATTCTTCATTTGATATTTAGCTGGTTGTATTGGTTTTCCTAGCGAATCAAGTTAGGTCTTGAGTTTTCAGTTCGATGGCTAGCATGTAGCCATCTGTTGTTTTATGTTTCTGCTCTCATTGTAAATCTGGGGTATACCCCTTATAATCTTTGTATTGTTTTCCTTTAATATATATACATTAACTTACCAAAAAAAAATGATTGACTTTTCTTTGTTTGGTCATGACTTGAGGAAATGGAAGTACTCGTGGGAAATCAATCATTTCTTTAGAATTTTCAAATTCAACCCCTTCCTTTTCTTTAGAGATTGACTCATCATCTTTCTTACAAGGTTTAAGAGTGGGTTTTTCAATAACCATACAACTGCGAAGAGTAATGATTGATTTGACTTGATCCATGTGTTGGCTTCCAGAACTACTTTACATTTGCGTTATATTGTCCCTTGGGATTTTGTTGTGGTTGAGATAGAAACTTACCTTTCTCTTAAAAACTGAGAGCAGATGTCAATTTGGAAGAGTATGTTTAAAATCTGTTATGTTTTGAGCAAATTAAGTATTGATTTTCTCTTGCTTTTCAATGAATGCATGCAATGTTTCCTTAAGATTTCTTCTAGGAGGTGGAGCATAAGAAGGTACATGTCCACGAGAATTTTGAAAATTATGTTATGCTTAAAATGGTGGTTGTTAAGTTTGTACATTCTTATTATTACTTTTCCAACTAAAATTTGGGTGATTTCTCCAACCAGGGTTGTATGTTTGTGAGTATGAGTTATGGTTGGCCCTTTGAAAACTGTTTAAAGCATGAGCTTGTTCATGGAGATATTTCTTAAAAGAAGGGCAAGGTTGGATAGTCACTGGTTGAGTGTTCACTTGTTTCACATATTTGACACGCAATGTTTTCAACAAATTTTAATTGACCACTCATTTTCAATTTTAATGCCTCGACTTTTCTACCTAAAGATGCAAACTTGACTTGAAGGTCATGATCTTCATTAAGGTTGTACATACCTCACTAGATGTACGAGGTTGAGTTTTACCCGATACCTCATAAGTACCCGTGGTGTCACAATTTTGAGCATTTTCAGCTAACAAGTCTAAGTACTCCCTTGCTTCATCAGGGTCTTTATCTTCAAGAGTTCCATTGTACATCAATTCAACCATTTTTCTATCTTTAGGTGTTAACCTTTTATAAAAATGTGAAACCAATCTCCATGTTTCAAAACCATGATGAGGGCAAGTATGAAGCAAGTCTCGATACCTATCTCAACATTGGTAAAATGTTTCTCCTGGTTTTTGAGTGAAAGTGATGATTTGTCTTTTGAAAGAGTTTGTTATGTGAGATGGAAAAAATTTCTTTAAAAACTGTTGTTGCATTTCATCCTAAGTACGAATGGATTCTGGTCTCAAATTTTATACTTATGTTTTGGCTTTATCTTTTAAAGAAAAAGAAAAAAGCTTTAATATGATGGTGTTCATGCTACAATTTAAATCATTATATGTGTTGCAGACCTCCTTAAATTCCCATAAATATAAGTATGGATTTTTTAAATCTAAACTATGAAAAGAAGGTTAAAGTTGAATAATATCTGGCTTAAAATTAAAATGATATGTATCAGGAGGAAAAACTATGCATGATGGTGCACTTGTTCTTATGGGATTCATGTGGTCTCTAAGTGTTCTAGTATGATTATTCTCATTATGAAGTGATTGATTATATCTTCTTCGACCATATTTTTTGAAAATGATGAAGATACCCTATAAAGTCTACCACTTGATGTACGTGACCACACTCTCATGCACATGTATAAATGAAATAAAAGAAAGAAGAAAACAAAAGAAGAAGAGACAAGAAATGAAGTTATATATAAGAAAAGTGAAAAGAAAAAATAAAATAAATACTATAATTTGTACAAGAACTTACCTTCCCGACAACGGTGTCAAAAACTTAACATGAAAAAAAGATTGATGTCTTCTCCTAAGTGGAGGAGTGTCGAAGTAATAAATAACCCGGCAAGACTAAGGTTAAACCATAGGGAGGTTAATTGTACAAATTATGAATAACAATAATACAACAACAATAACAACAACAACAACAATAATAATAATAGTGGTAGTAATACTAATAATATTCGTAGTAGTAGTAGTGATATATCAAACAAGTATAGTATAAACTCTTATTATTTAATTGAAAACCACACACAAAGGAGGTTCCAATCAGATTATAGATTATTAACATGATTACATTAGTCATCTTATTTAATTAATGGTAATACTTGTAAATCTTGTCAAGCATTCATGATTATAACTTATGTTAATAACAAATCAAGTTCCTTTCATAGCTCAGGTGTCTGTTATACCATACAGTATGAACTATGAAAGTGTCAAGCATTTGTCGTACCAAGTGTTATACAACATAAATCAAGATTAGTCATTTAACAAGTATTAAAGAGTGGACAAGATAACAAATACAAAACATGTTAGTATCAAATCTTAAAGTCCATATTGATTTTACATTATATGTATTCTTACACTATTAGTGTAACCTTTTCACCTTGATATAATAAACTTAGCTAGACATAATGAAGAAAGAAAAATAAATAAACAAAATGAGAACATAAATAAGATAAGAGTTAACTAAGTAAAGGAAAGGAAATGAAAGGCATAAACTTGATATTAATGAAAGCAAAGCATAAACATTACAAAAAAATACAAAAAAAGAAAGAGCATGATCTTGATTTGGAAACAAGATGCCTAAATGCATGGCAAATGCCTCCTTTTATAGGTGAAAATTAGGAACTATTGATTTGATGACTAATTGATGAATGGGTGACCAATTCTTGACTTCGTGACAATCCTTATCTTTTTTTGTCTGCCCAAAACATAATATCAAAATTGGAGCTACTTGAAAACATAAAAGTTGTATGAAATTATCTTATCTTTCTCGTGTAAAAACTTCAGATCATTTGAACTTCTATAACTCCAGATATGGGTCAAACATTAAATAGTGCTTGGGCTGAAAGACAGATTTGTCTCCATAAGAAAGTTGTAGGCCTATTTCAAACCTTTCCATCCATATAAAGTAGACCTAAATCTGATATCTACAGCTCCAAATATAACCGAATTACTAAACAATGTTTTGGTTTGGATTGCACCGACATCTCTTTTCTAAGTTTGGTCATCTCTTTGTCCTTTCAATTTTAGTTCTTAAATTCATCAATTAGTCCTTATATGTATATGATAGGCCTACATTTAAAATGAACATTTATCATAAATTAAAGGTATCTTATATTATTAGATACGTTATTATGAAACATGCTTTAGTTAAGAAGTTATTGATACTTCAAGTGCAAAATGATGACATAAAACCTTGATAAAAAAAAATACACTTTTAAGAACTAATCAATTATGATATACCTCATTAAGAATGGTTACTAAGATGCATCTCAAGAGATATACCTCATTAAGAATGGTTACCAAGATGTGTCTCAAGAGATATACCTCATTAACAATGGTTACTAAGATACATCTCAAGAGTTATAAAAAGATCTCCTTTACTCTGCCATCATAGTAACAATAATTTTGCACATGATTTATGAAATAGAAAACATAGTTAATTAATTTTTTTTGCTACTACCCTCTTGCCCCAACCAAAACAACACATTGTTCTTAATGTTCTAAGGTAAAATGATAGAATATAGAAGATATCACCTGAAATAATGAACACTAACAAGCCTAAAACACACTGAAACAAAAATAAGAAATAACAAAACACAATAACAAAACAAAAGGATAAAAAAAATTTACAAATAAAGACTCAAATCAAATCTAAGCTTTTTACAGCTTTTCCTAGATGATCAATTTATACAATTCATGGAGGGATCAATTACAAGAATGAAATATTGTAGTGGGTGAATCAATCGTTCAGCAATAGCAGCAAAGATTATGTTTTTGCTATGCGGAAGATGTTAGAAATTGTTGTTCCATAGCATGATCAAGAAAAGACAACAACTTATCATAATAACCATTAACATTTAACAAACATATGGGTTTATGGTGAATGTGTAGTTAGACCCAAGAGAAAATCTAAAAGATTTCTTCTAATGTGTCTAGACTACCTGGTAAGGCAATGAAGGCATTAACATGGTTAAACATTGCATTCATTCGAGTAGATATTGAGAAGACCTATAGTTCCTTTTCAAATTTTTTTTCTTCTAATGATGGCCCTTTATGCTAAAACTTTGGGGACGACCCTCAAAACTTGATTACCACCTAAAAATGCAGTTATTGACACATCTTGCATTAACCCAAGACTACCCTTCCCCATACACTAAATGAATCTTTCTCTCACCTAATACCTGACTAAGATGATTTGCTAATTTTAAAAACTCCTTTTCTTTCCCAGGACTAGATCCACCAAAAACACAAATATTTCTTATGTGATGACCTGAGGAACTTGCCATTTCTACACACTTCTATATTTGTTGAATGTATAGGTTAAGTAGAAATGAAAGGAAAGAAGAGGGGATTTTATAGATGAGAAATTAAAAAGGCAATTATACCACCTATAGGTAGGCCAACTAGAGTCTCTCTCTCTTTATTTATTTATTTTTGAAAAAAACATGTGCATGTACACGTAGTTGTTATTGTGGCTCACATCTTCCCTTGGTTTTACATCTAAGAACGGCTTAAACGCCCTCGATGCGTCGGGGATAGGCTTTTCATCCAGTTTTCTTAAAAACTGGCAAACATGGTCTTTTTTAGTCAGATTCCTAAGACTAAGTCGAACATGTTCTTTATGAAATAGTAGCCATAAATCATAAATTGCATGATGCACATCTTTACTAGGATACGTCTCAAGAGTTAATAGAAGATTATCTAAAGACTACTTACTTAGGCCATCCTTAGTGAATTGTATTTTATTTTCACAGTTATAGATATCATTCCCAAAGAACGACATTGTGAATTATAAGTTCATCTGGCACATCGATGATAGACTTTCAATCGTTTTGCACGACGTTTTGTTGCAAAAGTGCTTTTCCCTGTTTCAAGAATGTGTGAAGGAATTCGAGGACTTATTTGATAATCAGACCTTTGCTTCAATCAACCAGCGAATATCTTCAAGAATTCCATGATTCATTAACAATCTCAATCTTGCACATCTAGCACGGTAAATTTTTGTAATCGCATTCTAAGGTAGAACGGGAAAATAATTTTTTAATTTTTCAAGATTAGTGTCCATTTTCAAATGAGAATTAGAAAAGAGATTCAAAGAATTGCACAAATATATACACGTATATCAATTATTATGGGAAACTAGAAGAACCAACTTAAGCTATGGATTACCGTTGTCCACCATTTGACTGAAGTTAGAGAAACTAACAAAAATCACTTAAAAAGAAACACAAAAACAATGTGTGAAAAACAAAATAATCAACCTGTCTCTACAAGATCATTCAAACCAGTTGATTCATTTTCACTAGGAAAATTATTAAAATAACCTTTTAAACAATGTCCATTTTCCTTAAAAACATTGTCATTCATTGAATTCTCAATATTACAGACCCCATAAGGATTGCTCCATCTCGATCTTAACTCTATAGAGAATGAATAAAGTTGAGAATTATAAAACAAAACTTTTTGACTAGTATCAACTTTTTGACAATTTTCATAAGTTTTGCACAATACATACATGTTCTTGAACATGATGGGCCAATAAAATCCATTTTGAAATATTGCAGCTATCTTTTTTGAGAAAAAAAATAACTCTTACATGCTTCAAAATGATAAAGTTTAATGACATTACTTACCTCATTTTCAAGAACGGATCTTTGAAATATTTGATCAGGACAATATTTGAAAGTTAAGATCATCCCAATAAAATTTTTTCTCTTCGTTCAAAAACTTTTCTGTCTTAGGTACTCCAATCTGCTAGCAAATCTCCTAAAGCTAGAAAATTGATATTTTTATCATACAAGGCATTAGACTAAGAAAAAGTAAGGATTTGTTAGGAAAACAATCATACTCATTCATACTATAAATTAAAAATAAAAGCAAGAATAAATCTCACGGTTCTTGAAATCTGAAGGTTTATTATGTCCTTGCAACCAAGAAAAGAGCTTAACCTTGCATAACTATTGAACAACTACTCTTAAAGAATGAATAGAGCATGATTGTTTTTGGGTTTGTAGATAAGAGAATTTGTGTTTCTTAACTTCTAGCTGCTACCCCCCCTCTCTCCTCTCTTTCTTTCTTTTTATATGCTAAGAAACCCTAGTTCCTAATTTACAAAGTAGTCTTCTTTTAAGTTGACAATTGACATTTAAGTATTTCAATAACTATTTTTCCTAAAAAAGAGAAATATTCTTGTATGAAATCTTCAAATTCTGACTTAGAGAAGCTAAATTGCTGATATAAAAATTTTGATGATGGTTTAGAAGCTTTGAAATGTAATTTGGACTCATTTCTTCATGAAACCTGATTGTTGGTAGAATTCAGTTGTCATCTTTGGAAAATCATATCGCCCTCATCTAACATCCTTTTTGGCTGAAATTTGGAAAGTTTACCAGCCTTTGAGTAAAGAATCCAAAACAATTAAGTTTGTATAAATTGGACTTCTATAGCTCCAGATATTGAATTTTGAATAGACAAAGATCAACAATGATAGAATGCGAGATTTGACTTTGAAGGATGTGATTTCCATGGTCTTCCTCTTTTTACTTTTCTTGCATTACATTTATAGAAAGCTATGGATGTTAGCTTTCTAGTGCCAATGGAATCACTTCATTTTGATCTCTAGAACTCACGCTCTGCACAAAACATCGACTGAACATCAAATCTGTCAATTATCTCCAATTTACTTCTTTTTGCATTTTTCATCCCAAAGTGCCTTCAAAACATAAAACAAAGAATATCAAGGCATTTTACATATAAAACATGGACAAAAAATTAGGTAAATATGGGTGAAACTATCGAATAATATGATTACATCAAATACCCCCACACTTAGCTCTTGCTCGTCCTCAAGAAAGGATAAATAAAATTAAATTGAAAATAACCATGATTAATCTCTTAATCTCCCATCAATGTCCAAGAGTACAACTATTTGTCTATCTCTAGGTGTTAACTCTTCATAAAAATATGAAACCAATTTTCATGTTTCAAAACCATGATGAAGGCAAGTATTAAGCAAGTCTCGATACTTATCCCAACATTGGTAAAATGTTTCTCCTGGTTTTCTAGTGAAAGTGATGATTTGTCTTTTGAAAGAGTTTATTTCGTGGGATGGGAAAAACTTCTTTAAAAACTATTGTTGCATTTCATCCAAGCACGAATGGATCCTGGTCTTAAATTTTATAGCCATGTTTTATCTTTATCTTTTAATAAAAAAAGAAAATAGTTTTAATATGATGTTGTTCATGCTACAATTTGAGTCATTATAGGTGTTACAAACCTCCTCAAATTCTCTTAAATGCAATTATGGATTTTCTAAATCTAAGCCATGAAAAGAAGGTCAAAGTTGAATAATATCTGGCTTAAAATTAAAAGGAGATGCATCAGGAGGAAAAACTATGCATAATAGAGCACTTGTTCTTGTGGGATTCATGTGGTCTTTAAGTGTTCTAGCACGATTATTCTTATTATAAAGTGATTGATTATCTTTTTCGGCCATATTTTCTGAAAATGATGAGGATACCTTACAAAGTCTACCACTTGATGTACATGCCACACTCTCATACACGTGTAGGAATAGAATAAAAAAAAGAAGAAAATAAATGAAGAAAAAATAAGAGACAAGAAACAAAGTTATATACAAAAAAAATGAAAAGAAAAAATAAAATAAATATTATAATTTGTTCTTGAACTTACCTCCCCAGCAACGACGCCAAAAACATGACATGATTAAAAGATTGATGTCTTCTCCCAAGTATAGGAGTGTCGAAATAATAAATAATCTGGCAAGACCGGGATCGAACCATAAGGAGGTTACTTGTACAAAGTATAAACAACAACAACAACAACAATAATAATAATAATAAAAAGAACGAGTAGCAGAAGATGATGATGAGAACTTTAAGATGAAATATTAATGTAAGGATTAAACAATGATAATAACAAATGTCAAGGTTAGAGGATCCACTAATGATATGTCAAACAAATATAGCATAAACTCTTATTATTTAATTAGAAACCACACACAAAGGAGGTTCCAATCTGATTATAGATTGTTAACATGATTACATTAGTCATTGTATTCGATTAATGCTAATACGTGTAAATCTTGTCAAGCTTTTATGATTATAACTTATGTTATCAACAAATCAAGTTCCTTTCATAGCTGAGGTGTTAGTTATACCATACAGTATGAGCTATGAAAGTGCCAAGCATTTGTTGTACCAAGTGTTACACAACATAAATCAAGATTAAACATTTAACAAGCAAAGTATTAAAGAGTGAACAAGATAACAAATACAAAACATGTTAGTATCAAACATTAAAGTCCATATTAAGTTTACACTATAATTATTCTTACACCATTAATATAACTTTTTCACCTTAACATAATAAACTTAGCTAGACATAATGAAAGAAAGAAAAATAAATAAGATAAGAACATAAACAAAATAAAAGTTAACTAAGTAAATGAAAGGAAATCAAAGGCATAAACTAGATATTAATGAAAGCGGAGCATAAACATTACAAAAAATACAAAGAGAAAAAGCAAGAGCATGATCTTGTTCTAGAAACCAAGATACCTAAATGCATGGCAAATGCCTCCTTTTATAGGCCAAAATTGGAAACTATTGATTTGATGATTAATTGATGAGTGGGTGATCAACTCTTGACTTGGTGACAATTCTTATCTTCTCTTGTCTGCCCAAAACGTTATTGATAACGTTAAAATTGAAGTCATTTGAAAACATGAAAGTTGTGAGAAATTATCTTAGCTTTCTTGTGTAAATAATTTAGGTCATTTGGACTTCCAAAACTCCAAATATGGGCCAAACACTAAATAGTGCTCGGGCTGGAAGACAAATTTGGACTTCTTTGTTGTTGCTACAATTTGGACATGAAAATGACCTTTTTAAGTCTTAGGCTCCATATAAAAGTTATAGGTCTATGTCTTACCTTTGCATCCATATAAAATAAACCTAAATCTGAGATCCCAATTATGGAATAGTGTTCCAGTTTGGATTTCACCGACATCTCTTTTTTAATTTTAGCCATCTATTTATCCTTTCAATTTCAGTTCTTAAATTTATCAATCAATCCTTTTATTTATGTGATAGGCCTGTATTTAAAATGAACATTTACCACAAATTAAAGGTATCTTATATTATTATATATATTATTATAAAACATACTTTTAGTTGAGTTATTGATACTTCAAGTGCAAAATGATGACATAAAACATTGATGAAAAACACACTTTTAAATACTAATCATGAAGTTAAAAGATTTGACTCATTCGATGTAGGATTAAGAAAACAACATGAATCAACATTTGACTACAATTGAGAATCAAGCTGAAGTTGAGCATCATGTTAGGTTCATATAATTGCAAAAAGGTATCTATCACCTCTTTATTCTAAAAAACCTGTATACTATAAATTACATATACAATGGACTTAAAAGTCTGTAATAGACTAATTTTAATTGCAAGACGTTTGTAATGGACTAATTTCTATTCTTAAAATGAAGGAAAGAGCAAGCATAACCCTAAAAGTCTGTGGCGTTCACACATGCTGATCCAACATATTTTATTCAATCAAGGCCTTGGTTCCATTAACTTATTCAGATTTTCATTGAATTATTTCACTCCTCCGTATAAGAGAGAGATTCTCATGCAATCTCTCTCTTATATAATTATTAGCACTTAGTAATTAGTACTTAAAAGTGCATTTTTATCGAGGTTTTATGATTAGTACTCAAAAGTGCATTTTTATCATGGTTTTATATCATCATTTTGCACTTAAAGTATCATAACTCCTTAACTAAAGTACGTTTTATAATAATCTATCTAATAATATAAGATACCTTTAATTTGTGGTAAATGTCCATTTTAAAAATGCAGGCCTATCACATAAATAAAAGGATTGATTGATGAC